>APFE031057186.1:89385-106556 GCA_000404065.3 Pinus taeda | reverse complement strand
CTTTGAATGGGTTTGGCCTCTCTTGACAGATTTGAGCAACTGTTGATTTGAGTTGTATCAACTCTAGCCCATGTCCCAGTTGGGCCATCTCTTTACACCACTCAACCACCTCGACCTCCTCCTCCTCAGTCATCACTGTAAGAGGCCCTCTATGTTTTGTATGAGTCAGTCCATTTATCCAATAATGTATTGATGAGGGAGGAATACCACGTTTATTTGCAGATGCCCGAACTGAGTATCCATTAAACTCTATGTTGTCAATTGCAACTAACATTTGTTCTTTTGTCCATCCTCTTATAGCACTGATCTTTTTAGTTGAGCTTGCCTTTTGGACTGTTGTTGATAGTGGTTATGTGGCTGATGGCGTGTTAACATTAGCTGCTGTCACATGGTCATCCTCAACAATGTTCCTTGGTGTATTGTTGGCATTGACATCAGTGGACCTGTCCTCATCAGACGATGTGCATCACAGCTGCGTACCCCTTGTCACTCTCCTGCCACTTCTCCTTGTACGAGCAGAGTAACTTCCTTTTGCCATAGATGCAACAACCTGTAAAATTATTGCATGCATTTAGACATTAGAATATTTGTAAATTATGCTTTATTACTTCTGCAAAAATTCTTTTCCTTTATTACAGGAAATTATCAACATGTATGTTACAGGAAATCGAATTGCAATACTTATGTTACAAGAAATCGAATTGCATTACTTCGTAGTTTCTCATTGCAAATTACTTCGTAGTCTCTCAATTGCCTGCCTGTTTATCAGTTTAGCAACTTTTATATGGATTCAAGTAGGATTCTATGATAGTTGTTTCAAATATCATTTTCCATTTTTTTTGTTGTTTGGCATTGCCAAAAATGTCTCAGTACTACAACTTCTCCATTGCAGTCCATGGCCACCATTCCAGGCATAAATTCTATGTTGGGAACAACTTGCAGCTGTGATCAGCCTTGTGGTCTCTCAATTGCCTACTTGTTCATCAGTTTAGCAACTGTTATATGGATTCAAGTGGGATTCTATGATAGTTGTTTCAAATATCATTTTGCATTTTTTTTGTTGTTTAGCATTGCCAAAAATGTTTCATTACTGCAACTTCTCCATTGCAGAGCATGGCCACCATTCCAAACATAAATTCTATGTTGGGAACAACTTGCAGCTGTGATAAGCTTTCGAATGGACTTATCAGTCATAAAAAGTTTTAGAAAATTGAACTAAAAAAATAAGTATGTTGAAGGCATTCATTTTTTTTATTTTAAGGAATGGTTTTAACTTTTCTAAATAGCTATATTTAGAACCTACTTTTTATCCAATGGCTATTTGTGAAACCATCCAGGTATCCTTTTAGCAGTTATGGCCAGACAGATCATGTAAGAACTCTGATAAATGAAAACAATGAAAACAATGAAAACAGAACTGTAAGAACAGTGACTTTCAATCGCTGTTTGTGAAACCATCCAGGTATCCTTTTAACAGTTATGGCCAGACAGATCATGTAAGAACTCTGATAAATGAAAACAAAACTGTAAGAACAATGACTTTCAATCGTTGTTTGTGAAACCATCAAGGTATCTTTCTAGCAGTTATGGTCAGACAGATCATGTAAGAAATCTGATAAATGAAAACAATGAAAACAGAACTGTAAGAAGAATGAGTTGTAATTGATATAACTAACCTGGATATATTGGCAACTGTTTTGTGATGTTGTCTTCAAGTTTGTTGAATAGTTTGAAAACATAAGATGCAACTTCAACAGTGGGTGGACTTCTTTTATAGTTTTGGGCACTTGAATTTAATTGGTGGACATGGATGCACATAGATTGCAATGGCTTCATTTTGTATGCGTGGTCTGGATTTAATTTGATGTGATCTAATGGTTGGGAATTGGTTATTTGTTGATCCATGTGCTTTGCCCTGTTTTAATGAGAAATAGAGTGAGTTGGATGTCATTTATTGCAGTTATTGGGTTTGGGTGTCATTTATTGAACAAAGTGGGTTTAAATGTTATTGGGTTGGGTGTCATTTATTGAACATAGGGTGTTTAGTTGTTGAACAACACAACAATTATCGCTGACATACATTCCCTTTTGTTATGTGCAGGTAGGCATATTTATTTGGGATGCAAAGCTGCAGTTCTGATGAGTGGGGGTTGAAGTGACTGCTGCTTTGTACTTTTGGAATAGACCATTTTGGAAGCCTTTATGGTTTTAGCTGTTTTCTAGTTGGGTCAATATGGTTTGCAGTCTTAAGTAGTAAAATACTATTTATGGACAATTGTGGGCCCAGTGAATATATGGGGAAATTTTGGACATAAATTAATACTTATTTATACTTAATGTTATTTATTTTTGTTTAAATATTGGTTTCAAAAGTCTCAATTTATGGTGGTTTGGTGGGACCAGTACTATATCAATTACTGGTCCCTGCATAATATTAGGAATCTCTCCCCTAGTCTTCTTTTTCTGCACGAAATTAGTTTGGTCATTTTTGTTCGTCTGTGAAAATTAAATCACTGTGGGTCCACGTAACCCTCATTAGATGGCGCCGCTTGTTTCCGGAACTTATGATTTTTTCTCACACGTGTCGAGGCAGTGGGACAATCCGCCAACCAGATCCGCTGAGAATGGGGAGTGATTCGAACCGGCGACCCCACACATTCTGGTATTAAGATCCCGTCAAAACGTCTTGTTTTCCAGCATATCTAAAGTCGGTTCATGGCGTCATCATCTTTCCGACGTTAAGAGAGAAAGCGAGAACAACGGAGGGAGAAAATTTCAGGGTGATCGCATTTATTGGAGACTACGAGGTGTGTGAGGCCATGCTCGACCTCGCTTCAGATGTGAATATATTGCCCAACGCAATTTGAGAATGCATGGGTTGACCAGAGTTGGTCTACTCACCGTACAATTAAGTAACTTCAATATGAATTAATGGTAACAATTTATACATTAAAAGAATTATTTAAAAAAAGTGAAGTTTAATTGTTTTATGTATTTCATTGAGATTGGGTAACATAATTTTCGGTGAGATGATTTTGTTTTTTTTTAATTGTAGTTTTAAATATATAATAGATCTAGAGTTTTGTAAAATCTAGATTGGTAGTGTGGATGTATTTTAATTGTTTTATATTTTGAATTCTTTTTGTTAAAATATATTTTTTTAAGTAAGATTATATGTTTTTTTGAGTGTATAAATGAATTTAGTATTTGAAAATTTCTAAGATATTTGAATTGTGTAGATTATAACATTTTCCATCACCATATTCTTATCAGTGTTTCTAGCGGATTTATTAATTTCCCCACCGCTAAAAGCCCTTATGTTGTAATTCCCCCCTTTAATGTGGAGCATTTGCGAGAAAGAAGGGCACATTTTGTCCATTTGCTTAATAGAGACGCATCTCTAGAAGACTTGCGAGACAAATCCAGCAGTGGAAAACTTTGACAGATCCAACAGTGGAAAATGAAAAGGTAGACAATGGGTGGTGGCTTAACTCATTCAAAAGGTTTGAAAGATCCAACGGTCGAAAATAAAAAGGTAGACGATGGGCGGTGGCTTAACTCATTCAAAAGGTACACCTTTGGTGTAAAAAAATATCGTATGCTATTTCTGGCGGCAAAGCAGACTGGCCTGCTCTGATGTGCACAATTTTGAATGATTGATTGGATTTTATTATATAAATAATTGAGAGAAACGAAAAATATAGTGGAAAACTTTGACAGATCCAATCGTCGAAAATGAAAAGGTAGACGATGGGTGGTGGCTTAACTCATTCAAAATGTTTGACAGATCCAATGGTCGAAAATGAAAAGGTAGACGATGGGTGGTGGCTTAACTCATTCAAAAGGTGTAAAAAAATATCATCTGCTATTTCTAGCAGCAAAGCGGCCTGACCTGCCCTGATGTGCGCAATTTTGAATGATTGATTGGATTTTATTATATAAATAATTGAGAGAAACGAAGAATAATAATTTGTATAATTTTGATTAAGGATTTATTTTATTTTGGGCAATTTATTGACTAGGTTTAGTTAGAATGATTAAATTATTATTATATTTATTATTCTAAACCAAAATACAATTTTTTCAATTTAACATTTCGATCAGCCTCTCTTTGCACCTTTTGGGACAATCGCTAACAAATACTATGTGAAAAGTTTTAAATTTTTTGCGAGGTCTTAATTAGTAGTTTAATTTTTTGCGATGTCTTAATTAGTAGTTTAAGAAGTCACTCAGTAGACATTCAAAGGTATGGCGCTACTAGAATCTATGTGGGTAGTAACTTGAGATATGAAGGTGATGCGTTCGAATCACACAGCAAATCTGAAAAGTTATTGTGACATATTGCTAGTATATTTGACTTGATATTTGTGCGTGGTTAGGTGATGTGTTCGAATCACACGGAGAAAATCTGAAAAGTTATTGTGGCTAGTATATTTGACTTTTATTTGTACGTAGTTTGTTTGATAGACAATAGGACAAAATATAAAAGGTCCATAATCCTTTTTATAGTGAAAGGTGTGTCAGTTGTTTAATATGACCATGGAACATGGTGAATATTTTACAAAACATTTAGTGTGAGGATTTAAAGATAGGCATGAGGAATATGTGTAATAATTGATACACATGTTTATGATTCAAGGAAACCATAGAATGGAGATGTTATAATGATTTCATAAAGATTTAAATAAAATTAATGTCTTTTAATATAAATTATTTAATTTAAATGGAATAACATTTTCTTTATATTAAATTTAATAATATTTTTCAATGAAATAAAATAAAAATATTATATGAATAAAAATAAAATATTAATATTTAAGAAACTAAATTATGTATTTTTATGTGGCCATCTAACAAGCATTAAATAAATAATAAATAATGTTTTAATTATTGTTAGGTTGATGTCACAAATTTTTGTTATATAATGTATGTGTGTGTTTTAAGCCATTTTGTATTAAAAAATAAAAAATTACAAATTAATTTTTAATAATATAAATTCTACTATACATGTTTAATATTCTAATTGTTTTCTTAATAAAAAATTTAACAAAAAGCATAATGATTAGTAATATCCTCTACAAGTTCAATTTTTCAGTCACAACTACCATCTCCTCATCAAATTCATTCATAGTTTCTTCTTTTGTGTTCTCTCCCCTGAACAAGTTGGACAACATCCTTTGGTCACAATCCATGTACTAGTTTCTCTAGCACAAATTACCAACCAAATTTCAAAGGATACTACACAGCCTACACAATTGTGAACCACTTCCTCAATTCCAAAAAAGACTCCATAATAATGTTATTGGTGTGGTAATTTGACACTCAATTTCACGAATTATAAAAGTAAGATTGAAAATTGAAGACATGTTCTATTGCGCATGCTCTTCATGGATTATATGAGTATGACACATTTCTTGAAGCTATATAGAGTCCCTTTGATACCCTACTTAACCAATTTCTTTAGTAAAGAAAGAGTTTTGTACCCTACCTACTACAACCAACCCAATCCTCAAGTTTTGAACTCTCAAATGTTGTTAAATTCAAAGAGTCACAAACTGGTTTTTCTTATTAGTTCCATTGTCAACTGTAGCCCCGAATCTTTTATGGCTTTGCAAATTGAAAACCTACCAACGAAGTGGTTCCCTTGGGAGATACTTAGCACTAAGAAAACTCCAAACAATTGGCCAAAAGAAACAATGTTATTTACTTGGTAGAAAGGCTTAGTTGACCTCCTAAGATTCTCTAACTAAATTACCATTATCTTGGAGTGAACTAGAGTAATTACCAGCAATGGATGATAAGGTGAAAGGTTAATACCTTGAGCATTCGACTAACGGGCTTTTGCCTCTTCACAATGCATATCATATATTTGTTGAGGCTTGGAATATGCACCATGTGACAATTTAAGGTCAATATATATGTCATTGTATTATTCAATAAAGTAGGGGATGGATTGTTGACATATTATGCCATTAACTGCTAATTCCCTAATTTTTAATCTTAAACAATAATATTCTCATGAATTTGCTTCTTGATTATTTCCTTAAAAGACATGATAGAAGTTGATGGAGGAAACAAATTTTGTTTCTTATAAACATGATCCTGTACAAGTTAAAAACATCTTATTCATATCTCTAGTTAATGAGTCTGTCAGAAAGTTAGAGTTTCCTGGAATCCACTCTACTTCAAACTCGAATTGCTGGAACCAGATCTGCGAAGCTAAAATTCTTCCTTTAGCAATTTGTCTGGATATTTTAGCAGATAGAAAGTATTTGAAATTTCTGGAGTCTGTTCTGATTAAAAACTTTACGGGAGTAAGATATACCTCAAATCTTTGTATCCCGTTAAAGATAGCCAAAGTTTCTTTTTTGGCTATGAAATAGTTCTTCTGATTGGGTGTGAATTCACCTGAAGCATATGCACAAAGTTTTTCTTCAATTTCACCTTCACTGTCTTTTCTTTGTTCTAATAGAACAGTTGCCCAAAATTCTAAAGAAGCATCAGTCTGAAGAATGAGTAAACCATCACCTGGCGGCTGAAGCTTTGGCAGGTGTTGACATTCTTCTTTCAATTTCTTTACTGCTTCTGTTGCTTCCTGCGACCATCCTTGTTTGAGATGTCTTCTGATTGGAGCTGTCTTCTCTGTCAAATTTGGAACATATTTGTGAAGATAATTCAACACTCCCAAAAATCTCTGAATTGTCTTGGTGTCCTTCAATTCATCAGGAAATTGCGTCAATTTTGTTAGGACATGAGGTTGCATATGGATTTCACCATTAACAACATTAATCCCCAAAAAATCAACACTATCTTGAAAAATGGACATTTTTCTTTCTGACAGGACTATTCCATGTTGTTGGACTTCTTTAAGAAAAATCTCTAAATGCTTTAGATGAGTATGTACATTTGGGCTATGAATCAAAATATCATCTATGCATGTTACAATGAAATCATATTTTGCAAAAAAAAAATCCATTCTTCGCTGGAAGAATGCAGGGGCGTTCTTTAAACCAAACGGGACTACTTTCCATTGATAAAATCCGACTGGACAAATGAAAGCGGTTTTATGCCGGTCTTCTAGCTGGATCTGAATCTGGTAATATCCTGACTTCATATCGAACTTACTAAACACCTTGCTATGCTGAATCTTCTGCATAATCGTTTCAGGCCTTGGCAATGGATAATTGAAGCTCTGAGTTATTACATTAAGAGGTTTATAATTTATCACCTTTCTTGGTTTGCCTCTTACTATCTCAGAGTGATTTCTTACTAAAAATGCAGAGCAAGCATAATGGGATTCACTTGGTTCAATAAGCTGCATTTGTAGTAATTCTTGAATCTGATTCTTCATCTCCTGCTCATCAGAAGGTGTGTAGGGAATCATTTTACCTTTCACTCCATTGTCATGCAAGGTTATGATCTCTTGCATCGAACTCTCTATTTCCCAAAATTGTTGTGGGTTGTCCGAGCAACTCTTTAGATGTCTTTGATAGATATCATTATGTTTTGTAGACCAGTTGGGATCAATGCAAGCTAATTGATTTGTTTTGTTTTCTGCTCTGGCGTCATAAAATTGTGGGACTTCTTGCCAATCATCTGAATCTTTCAGTGGCCTTTTAGTTCCTACTCTTTTCTGGCTATTCTCATGCCTAGCTTCTGAATTTGCAATAAATAATCTAGGAACAGAAATAGCTTTCTTTTTCAAATTAATAATCAGCTTGTCTTTGCTGATTGTTACTGGTAGCACAGAGTTTATAAAAGACATTCCCAATATTAGACTTGCAGAGGGATCAAAACGCTGGATTGCAGAAATCTTTACAATAATCCCCCAACTTTTAAAGAAATATTGTCTACATAGTGTGTTATACTAACAGATCCTCCAATTGTTTCTGAAACGAAAATATTTTTTAGAGGTTTCCACAAAGGTTTGAATAAAGATGGTCTGGACAAATTGTTTGAACCACCAATATCAACAAAAGCATCTACAGAGACCCATTCATTTTTGACCTGAACTTGAACCGGGATATAAATGAGGCTATTTGTTTTGACTATCTTTTTCAACAATGTGTTTTCTTCTGTTCTCCTAACCTTTGGTTGTGGCAAGCCTGTTGAAGCTGTTGTTCTTTTTTCAAATGGACAGAAAGAATTGAGTTCTGACAAAGGTAACATGGGGTGCTTACCCTTTTCTGCTGATATTGTGCTTGCAGATTCATTATCCTCAGATTCTGAATCATCCTCTATCTCACTTGTGACTTCAATGTCGGAGTCACTTTCTTCGTCACTATAATGTTTTTCACTTGAAAATTCTTCTTCTAAACAAGGTGGAAAAAAATTCATTTTCTGTACATTTTCACTTTCTTCATCTACATCTGATATTTCTGTCAAGATATATACATCTGAAACATCATCATCTAACTCTACTACTGACCAGTCATCCTGAAATTCTTCGATATCTGTACAAGCTTTTAACTTACTGGATGAATTCTGGGGACATTTTCTTGCAAAGTGCCCTTCTTTTTTACAGATGAAACAACAATTGTTGTTTCTGGGCTTTGTTCTTTTCTTCAAAAATTTAAATCTTCTAAAAGTCTTCTTTGGGTTAGAGACTCTTTTGGGCTTGAATCTACCATACCTTTTTGTTTTCTTCTTTTTCCTAAAAGGCGTCCATGGTAGCATTACCTTGCAGACATCTGAACTTGGTGTGATGTCATGCGCTTTCTTTTGCCATCATAAGTACTTTACTTTTTCTGTAACTCGAAACAGTAGATCAACCCAATATCTCTGATCTAGCCTTTTCATTTGTACATCTAGATCTTTCATTACAAGGTCTCCCAAATTGCCTGGTAACTTTGATAAAAATGAATTTTTTTGAGCAACATCATTGGTGAGATTAGCTTTAAATACCTTAGCCATAAAATATTTACTAAATTGATCTAAATATTTTAGATCCTTTAGTTCCATGCGACTAAGATCAGTTATAATTTGCTTTTTCTCATCAACTGGTTCTGGCACAAATTGTGTTTACAACAAAAGTTCTAGTGTGGACAGTCCAGCTTCCATGACGGCTCTTCTCTCTTCTTCCGATGGTCCCATCCACCAGTCATAAACAATTCCAGTCATTCTTTTTTCTGCTAGAATCATGATGGATATATTGTCTAGCTTTGTAGTGACCTACATCTGGTATAATGCTCCTATCCAGATTCTAATTGATTCTCCAGGGTTTGAAGAATTATCTAAATCTATAATATAGCCACTGGTGTTGGCTACATACAGGTCTTCTTCGACTCTAGGATATTTATTGACTTCTTTCAGAATATGGGCTTTATTCTGATTGTTTATAGACGGTAAGATGAAGGACGGGAATTTAGAGGCAGCTTTCTCTAAGGTCATTACTTCCTTCTTAGACTCGAAAGTTTTATCAGCTTTGAAAGATTTTGCCTCACTAGTTAATTTTCCAGTGTCTTTGGAAGTTCCTTCTCCTGCACTAGATGCAGTTGTTTCTCCCTTAGCTTCCTCTTCTTCCTCTTCTAAATCCCAGTGATTGGGTGCAGACATATCTACATGAAATTTCGGAATTTGTTTGGCCTTCTTTTTCTGTTTCCTTTTTCTCCTTTATTCCTTTTCTTGCTTCTCTGATTGTTGTTCATCATACAACAGTTTGAGATTGGCATTAATCAGATCAGCTTGTTGTCCTAAATCATCTAGAACATCTTCGACATGCGCACACCAAGTGGTTAGATAGTTTCCTATCTGATATACTTGGTCCAAGTCATTTGGATTCTGAGAATTATGTTCTAGCAATGGGGCACAATCAACTCTTGTAGGTGGCTGTCTGGTATTGGATGAAGAAGTACAAAACTTTGTTTTGGGTGGCCATTTTCCTCCCCTTACAAATCGATGATTTGCATACTGAAATTCCTCTACTGGCTGGAAAGTCTTTACATAAGTTCTAAACATCTTATTTACAGCAAAAAACGGCTTTTCTTCTAGTATATACAACTGATTTGTGGCCAATGGTGTACTGATGGAAGAACTAGTCTCCTCTGGTACTGGAATATGATGATAGAAAGATCTTCTCCCACTAGTATGGATTGGTTCTTGTTCTGCTGGTAACACATGTTTTTCTGGCAATACTATTGGTCGTGGTATCCTAGGTTGACTTGGAATGATTTTGACACAACCATCTGATACAGACATTCTTTTGATCATACTACTTGAACTATCTGTGGCCAGAGACTTATATTGAATGTACCAGTCATTAGGCAAGACTTCTTTATCATAATGCACACCTTCAATCTGTGCATTGCCTACTCCTACTACAACACAATCCTTTAACACTGGTTGTTTTAGCTTCGGATGTACTGTATTAGTCAATTGAAAATAGGTCTGGACTATTACTAAAAAGTATTCACTATCATCAACCATAGATAGACCTTGCACTCCAATTAAGGCTTTCCAACAATCTTTAAGATGGACATCAGTTAGACTGATTGCATAATCTGGATAGATTGTTCCATGTTGGCATCCCGAGGAAAGATTTCCAAGAATGGTTCCTATTCGGGCATGATCATATATATTGTGCCTTGTATCAAAAAGTTTTGCTATACATGGAGTGTTTAGACCATGACGGAACAACGGGGCTAATCCTATTCTAATCCCCCCAAAGTGCAAATAAAAAAATCTCTTCTCAGCATGATATTTTCGAAACTTTCTGACTTCATCTTCTGAAAACAAATTTAAACCTATAATTTGTACAGACGGACCTTTGATTCTGACTTTTAGTTTAACTTCTTTAAAATAGGCTTTCTTTGTTAATTTGAACATCATCGGGACTAGATAAATTTCTTTTGTATCTAATGCAAGCGGGTTCCAGTTTTCTGGATCTTCAACCTTTTCATGTTCTTCTAAATCTTTCTCAAGGACTCGATTTTCTACTTCAGACACAGATTTCTTATCTATTGTCGAGAAAGATCTCAAGAAACTGGCCATGTTGAACTGATACAATTCTATTCCAGAAGTTGACTGAAGGAGATTTTATCTACTCAGCGCAATGTAAAACAAAGATGCTTTTCAAAGGCTACTTGGCTTTCTTTAGATTCTGTCTATAGAATGTATTTCATCTAAGGAACGAGGTGTGAACTTGTAGTCCAAGGAATGGGGTAAGGCTCTGATACCAAATAATAATGGGGTGACCGTTCAAACAAAGACAACAGAGACTTTAACGAGACTTAGAGACATTAAGATGAAGCTTTGAGGTATGCAGAACTTATTTTTAATTAAAGTCGCAGCTTTCCCAAACAACAGATCTGAGACTAGTGACCTTCCTCAACCGATCATGCGCGAGCAACACGACCTCTCCACGGGTCTTCAAAACTCCAGCACCTTACAGCTCAAGGTTCTTTTGGATAGCGAAACTGTCCTCAGACAGGCAGCCCAGTAGGCTTCGATATTAATAAAAGAAAACATAATACACAAAGCTTATTACAAGAGGTGTCTCAGGGTTCTCACAGGCAAGCTCTGTTAAGCTAACAATGCAAGTGAACGATGCCTTGAACTTCTGCAGACCCTTTCTTAAATAGACTTCCTATCGAATCTAAGCTTAGCTAAGAAATGACATAAAGTGGAAATTATTGAGGGTCCTGTCGGTATTTCTTTCACCGACGGTGTCTACTCAATCCTTTCCAGTACAAAGAATCCTGCTACAACATGTGACCACATTATCACATTGCTAGCAAAAGATTCTACCAGGGTCCCATCGGACTCCTAGTTTCCCATGCGTCCTCTTCTGGAGATCCTGGAGATGGTTCGTATTCGTCGAGCATCCTTTTGTAGTGGCAGTCAATCAGCCGGTTGTACTCTTTGTCGATATCTACATTTGGGTCCTGAGCATCTGTTAGATCATCTTTTTCTTTGGCATCAATTATTGTCCTTTGGGATGCCGTTTTTGAAGATTCTCCTCTTTCTATATTCGTATTTATCCTATGGAGGCTAGGTTGCTGAGGTGTGTACATCAGTTCCTGTTTTTTCCACTTGTTTAGAAAAGGTAAGGCACTTATTTCAATATCAAGAAAGGAATCTTTAAAGGCACTCCTGGTTGCGGGAGATCTTTGAACTGCCAGCGCAATGTCGTCTAACAGTTCCCATTTGAAGATCTGGAACATGTTGGTGGAGCTTTCTATAGCATGTTGGATCCATGACCTGCAATTTTCATTTAAAAAATATCTATGCTGCCACCCTTGCTCAAAAATCATTGATGCACAGATTCTTTTAGAAATCATCAAACTAATTATATGAATGACATTACTATTCCAGTTTGGAGATACAATATAAATTGTGACCAAAGCCTTTTGATTAATTACAAACTTTAGTGCTTTAGGCTGTCCCTGTAAGTCATTCATTTTGTTTAAGATTTGGAGCTTTTCTACTAGCTTTAGATTGCCAAATTCGTGAAACCATTCAACATGTTGCTTAATCATCTCCTGATTGTTGCTAGTTTCTATTTCTCCAATCCTTTCGTGGCTGAATACCTGAGCAAATGGATTAGGTTCTATGCTTTCTCTCAATCTCAAACTGTGAAAATCCCAAGGAAATACAAATGTTCTCAGATACTGTAACGTCCTTTGGATACACTGGGATACTCTAGTAGTCGGCTTTTTTCTGCACATTCCTCCTCTGATTTCCCAATCAGCAAATTCTTCAAAAATCTCATACTGAGGGAACGTATCACTGATTGCATAATTGTCATCAAACCTTTGCAGGAAGGAAGCTTCAAGTTCTTCAAAGATGTCAAGGATCTTTAAAGACACTATGAATTTTATTAATTCTTCTTTGATGGGGATTTCTTCGAGATCTAGGATCTTTGCACCTGTGTAAATGCGTAGGGAAAAATCAACTCCTCCAATGATCTGATAATAATTTAGAATTCTGAGTGTCCAGATCATCTCTTTTGTAAACACACTACACCATAAGTCAGATAAACTTCTAAAAAAGAGTTTTACCTTCATATTTGGCAAAGAGAATACTTTAACCAAATTATCATCTAGGCCTAGGGAGATACCCAAATTTTTTGATTGCCAAGCTTGGCACTTTCTTATCCACATATTTCTTCTTAATCTCAATCCCACCACCTTTTTTATCTCTTCTGCAATATTACTTGCATGGCTCTCAAACATTCTAAATCTATCTACAAAAGTGGCAAAATTGTCATCCTTTGGACCCTTGCCTAGAATATCAAAACATGATCCTGTACAAGTTAAAAACATCTTATTCATATCTCTAGTTAATGAGTCTGTCAGAAAGTTAGAGTTTCCTGGAATCCACTCTAATTCAAACCCGAATTGCTGGAACCAGATCTACCAAGCTAAAATTCTTCCTTTAGCAATTTGTCTGGATATTTTGGCAGATAGAAAGTATTTGAAATTTCTGGAGTCTATTCTGATTAAAAACTTTACGAGAGTAAGATATACCTCAAATCTTTGTATCCCGTTAAAGATAGCCAAAGTTTCTTTTTCGGCTATGAAATAGTTCTTCTGACTGGGTGTGAATTTACCCGAAAAATATGCACAAAGTTTTTCTTCAATTTCACCTTCACTGTCTTTTCTTTGTTCTAATAGAACAGTTGCCCAAAATTCTAAAGAAGCGTCAGTCTGAAGAATGAGTAAACCATCACCTGGCAGCTGAAGATTTGGCAGGTGTTGAAATTATTCTTTCAATTTCTTTACTACTTCTGTTTCTTCTTGCGACCATCCCTGTTTGAGATGTCTTCTGATTGGTGTTGTCTTCTCTGTCAAATTTGGAACATATTTGTGAAGATAATTCAACACTCCTAAAAATCTCTGAATTGTCTTGGTGTCCTTCAATTCATCAGGAAATTGCGTCAATTTTGTTAGGACATGAGGTTGCATATGGATTTCACCATTAACAACATTAATCTCCAAAAAATCAACACTACCTTGAAAAATGGACATTTTTCTTTCTGACAGGACTATTCCATGTTGTTGGACTTCTTTAAGAAAAATATCTAAATGCTTTAGATGAGTATGTACATCTGGGCTATGAATCAAAATATCATCTATGTACGTTACAATGAAATCATATTTTGTAAAAACAAAATCCATTCTTCGCTGGAAGAATGCAGGGGCATTATTTAAACCAAACGGGACTACTTTCCATTGATAAAATCCGACTGGACAAATGAAAGCGGTTTTATGCCGGTCTTCTGGCTGGATCTGAATCTGGTAATATCCTGACTTCATATCGAACTTACTAAACACCTTGCTATGCTGAATCTTCTGCATAATCGTTTCAGGCCTTGGCAATGGATAATTGAAGCTCTGAGTTATTGCATTAAGAGGTTTATAATTTATCACCATTCTTGGTTTGCCTCTTACTATCTCAGAGTGATTTCTTACTAAAAATGCAGAGCAAGCATAATGGGATTCACTTGGTTCAATAAGCTGCATTTGTAGTAATTCTTGAATCTGATTCTTCATCTCCTGCTCATCAGAAGGTGTGCAGGGAATCATTTTACCTTTCACTCCATTGTCATGCAAGGTTATGATCTCTTGCATCGGACTCTCTGTTTCCCAAAATTGCTGTGGGTTGTCCGAGCAACTCTTTAGAAGTCTTTGATAGATATCATTCTATTCTGTAGACCAGTTGGGATCAATGCAATCTAATTGCTTTGTTTTGTTTTCTTCTCTGGCTTCATAAAATTGTAGGACTTCTTGCCAATCATCTGAATCTTTCAATGGCCTTTTAGTTCCTACTCTTTTCTGGCTATTCTCATGCATAGCTTCTGAATTTACGATAAATAATCTAGGAACAGGAATAGCTTTCTTTTTCAAATTAATAATCATCTTGTATTGGCTGATTGTTACTGGTAGCACAGAGTTTATAAAAGGCATTCCCAACATTAAATTTGCAGAGGGATCAAAATGCTGGATTGCAGAAATCTTTACAATACTCCCCCCAACTTTTAAAGAAATATTGTCTACATAGTGTGTTAGACTAACAGATTCTCCAATTGTTTCTGAAACCAAAATATTTTTTAGAGGTTTTCACAGAGGTTTGAATAAAGATGGTTTGGCCAAATTGTTTAAACCACCGGTATCAACAAAAGCATCTACAGAGACCCATTCATTTTTGACCTAAACTTGAACCGGGATATAAATGAGGCTATTTGTTTTGACTATCTTTTTCAACAATGTGTTTTCTTCTGTTCTCCTAACCTCTGGTTGTGGCAAGCCTGTTGAAGCTATTGTTCTTTTTTCAAATGGACAGAAAGAATTGAGTTCTGACAAAGGTAACACAGGGTGCTTACCCTTTTCTGTTGATATTGTGCTTGCAGATTCATTATCCTCAGATTCTGAATCATCCTCTGTCTCACTTGTGACTTCAATGTCGGAGTCACTTTCTTTGTCACTATAATGTTTTTCACTTGAAAATTCTTCTTCCGAACAAGGTGGACAAAAATTCATTTTCTGTACATTTTCACTTTTTCATCTACATCTGATATTTCCGTCAAGATATATACATCTGAAACATCATCATCTGACTCTACTACTGACCAGTCATCCTGAAATTCTTCGATATCTATACAAGCTTTTAACTTACTGGATGAATTCTGGGGACATTTTCTTGCAAAGTGCCCTTCTTTTGTATAGATGAAACAACAATTGTTGTTTCTGGGCTTTGTTCTTTTCTTCAAAAATTTAAATCTTCTAAAAGGCTTCTTTGGGTTAGAGACTCTTTTGGGCTTCAAGAGTGTTACCTTTGTCAGAGCTCAATTGAAGAAATATGGTAGATTCAAGCCCAAAAGAGTCTCTTACCCAAAGAAGCTTTTTAGAAGATTTAAATTTTTGAAGAAAAGAACAAAGCCCATAAACAACAATTGTTGTTTCATTTGTAAAAAAGAAGGGCACTTTGCAAGAAAATGTCCCCAGAATTCATCCAGTAAGTTAAAAGCTTGTATAGATATCGAAGAATTTCAGGATGACTGGTCAGTAGTTGAGTCAGATGATGATGTTTTAGATGTATATATATTGACGGAAATATCAGATGTAGATGAAGAAAGTGAAAATGTACAGAAAATGATTTTTTGTCCACCTTGTTTAGAGGAAGAATTTTCAAGTGAAAAACATTATAGTGACGAAGAAAGTGACTCCGACATTGAAGTCACAAGTGAGACAGAGGATGATTCAGAATCTGAGGATAATGAATCTGCAAGCACAATATCAGCAGAAAAGGGTAAGCACCCTGTGTTACCTTTGTCAGAACTCAATTCTTTCTGTCCATTTGAAAAAAGAACAACAGCTTCAAACGGCTTGCCACAACCAGAGGTTAGGAGAACAGAAGAAAACACATTGTTGAAAAAGATAGTCAAAACAAATAGCCTCATTTATGTCCCGGTTCAAGTTCAGGTCAAAAATGAATGGGTCTCTGTAGATGCTTTTGTTGATACCGGTGGTTCAAACAATTTGGCCAGACCATCTTTATTCAAACCTCTGTGGAAACCTCTAAAAAATATTTTGGTTTCAGAAACAATTGGAGGATCTGTTAGTCTAACTGTGAATTCCCCCTTTTAAGGTGGGGCAGTTCATCACCCACGAGGGGTTAGGACAATCATGGGTTCCTATATGATGAAAAAAAGGCCCATAGAACCTGTACGAACCAGGGTGATGGCCATGATGATGGGACAAAGCTCATGTATTGGTTTTTCCCATGTGCTAAATGTTTTTGTCCTAACCATCTTTTGCATTTCATGGTACTTTTCCTATTGAATGTGGCCATATATGATTTTAAATTTATTTTCAGTTGCATCAACCTCTAGGTTTAATTCCATGCCATGAACCAAGGTGTGGGAAAGGGGAAGGGGCAAGCTAAACCTATGTGGACTTAATGGAGGAATGTCATCCCAGGTAGGAAAAATGATGGATGGGGTGATAATGAATGGAAAGAGGGTAATATAAGTAAAAAGGGAGTGAGAACACACAACCAAAATCAAGGTTTCCCTGAAGTACCATCCCTAGAACGAAACATTAGGGGAATTTTGAGGTCTAAAATGGGCCTCCTAAGAAAAATGTACAACCAAGATAAACTTTATAAGAACCAATAGGATTCAAGATGATGATGTCAACCATGGGGGATGATTCACCATTTTTGGAGTAAAA
>APFE031057186.1:36123-89000 GCA_000404065.3 Pinus taeda | reverse complement strand
TTTTCATGTAGAAAGCTCGATCGAAAGTATGCAACACGGGTATTGCTTGGATGAGGAATCAAATTATATATACAATGATTGTCGCCACTCAAAATTTGAGTAAACCCATAGGGAGATAAGTTGAAAATACGAGTTGAAAAAAAATAGTTTTTCTTTTTCCCTCTAAAATTTGATGATTTAATCTAATTTTATTTTATTATTTCTTCTATTATTTTATAATTTCCTTAGGAGGCCCATTTTAGACCTTAAAATTCCCCTAATGTGGTCAGTAAAATAGATCCCATGGGATTAGAATCCAAGGTTAATTCCTAAAATGGGTCTAACTCATAGATGCACATACCTAGCCCATTCTTCCCGCTAAATCCCCCCATTAATCCATGCCCAGAAGTGTCCATGATAAGCAAACTACGATACTCAACTTCCAAATGACAAGGAACACCTTTAGATTCGGGAGGCCCACCTTCAAAGATAAGATCATGGCAGATGGACCAGGGACCACATGGTTGGCTTACTTGGTGGAGAAGATGGCACAATGAGCTAACTAGTGCCTGTAAGGGGTTGCTGAACACTGGTTGAGGACCATCTTGTAGAAATTTTTTCTCCTAGGGATATCACCCACAAATGGTGGGTAACAACGAGGTCATGAGAACTCCAACAATCTCTTAGTTACCGTGGACTTGTTACCTACACTATCAATGACTAAACTCATAGGGAAACATGTTTTTTATGATGTCTTATGATCACCCATGCCTATTTTCAGTCCATAAAGTCAACAGAAAAATAAAATATGCAAGATTTAATATAAATGCATCTTATATATTATGAGAAATATCAAATAATGTTACTTCTAATACAAAAATCAGTATGCAATGCATCCTACTCAACATGCATATAGTAAGAGAAATACTAAGTGTAATCATAAAGCGAGTGAAGCCAAGACATCATCATGTCATACATATGCTTTCTAGTATGATTACTCATGAAATAAAACCAAAGGAGAATATGGACATAATCACTTGGAGGGTGAAGTGGGTGGGAGGTGGGAAAATGTGATCTCCATTTGATGTAAAGGGAAGCCCTGAGAGAAGGAGAATAGGTCTATCTAGAAGTCCAAGGATTTCCCTCTAAGTACACAATGATGTAATGAAGATCACTCTCTAGAACTCCCTATCACAATAATTTCTTATAATATTATGCTTTGTAGATGCCACAAGGTCATGATGAGAGGGGAACGAAGGGTGAGGGACATGAGAAGTGCAAAAAGTAGGTCACCCATGGTGATGATCACATTGGGGAGGGAAGGTCACGTAGTGATCATAATCTTGATGATGAGTCAAAGAGGATAAAGTTTATTCAATGAAGGGTTCTTCCTTGACAACATATTCAGAAGGGGAAAAGGGTCATGGTCACTCGAGGTCATACCAAAAGGGAGGAGGGACTCACTTGAGGAAGACTCAAGGTGAAGAACAAGAGAGAAAGGAAAAGGGAAGGGTGACATGTCATATTTAATGGGTTTTCCTTCCCCAAATCGATAATCTAAAGGCTCATATGATTTGAATATATAATCGTAAGGTGGGTAGGTAGCAGCCTCATTTTTTTCCTCATTATAAGCATCAAAGGTTGGATGTTCATTAAAAAGATAATCAATTACTTCCAACTATCCCTCTTTATGCAAGGGAAATAATAAGTCTCCTTCCCAAGGGTATCGATGGATATGTCATCGCAAGTAATGCCTGGGATAAAGGGAAAACCAATATCAACCTCATCTTCTTTGTCAGTATCATAAATGGGAGAAGAATGAAATTCAAGTCCAACAACTTCCCATTTCTCATTTTCAATATGGAAATAATCTTCAATGTCATCTTCCAAGGGGCTAATGGGATCAAATTTCTCAAGGTTCTCAAAAGAGGAGTCATCGGGAGTAATATCCTTGAGACTGGTAAGGTGGGTCTCAATTTCATTTTCCATAAACTCATCCTTCCCAGCACCCGTGCTTTCTTGTTCATTATGTGGATCTAATGAGGAATCATCTTCCTGCTCATCACTAAGATCCTAAAGGTTATATCCAACTTCTTCATATTGACTAATGCAACCTTCCTTTCGAAGGGCTTCCTCTAGGTGTTCACAAGAAGCTTCATTAGATAAGAATTTGGGTACCTTATACTCTATGAATTTGTTGAGAAACTTGCTAGATTAGAATTTGGGTCCCTTATACTCTATGAATTTGTTGAGCAACTTGATAAACGATGAAATTATTTCAGGCTCACACGAGTCGAGCCAACCTCGGTGCTTGTATTCAACATAAGAAATAAATAACTCCATGCAGATGTCTAGATGGACCACATTAACTTCAAAAGAATTATTCATAAGTTTTGTTATGTGGTCAATTACTATGGATGGATCACCCTTGAATTGTGACATAATTTGTAGAAACATCCAATCCAGACCATTTGGGTATCCTGGAACTCATGTGATATCCAAAGCAGGAAACCATTCATGAATATTTTTAGAATCCATTGATCTTTATATATTGATATCATGGGAGTCGCCAAGGTGAACTAAAATTTCCTTAACAAATGCCTGCTTCACCCTACAAGCATTTACTTTGAAATTCAATTAAGAACTGGGGCTTCATTCTTCCAACTAATTCACCAATAATGATATGCCAATATGTCATATGGGAAAAAAACACATGTCTTGTGTCCTCGAAAACGACACCAATATGTTACCACTTAATGTAGCAGAGCGCCTAAAAAATACGCATAAAGGGACAACTGCTAGATCAAGGGAAACAATGGAGAATTAGCCCATTGTCACCTTAACTAAGGCTCACTACTCTTTACATACTTTCACCAATGGGTGGACACCTGATATATGGAAATTCACTTGTGAAGGATGAATCAACAAATGGATGTGAAGTGACCTTAATGTTCCTTTTTTTAGAAGGAGGTTAAGAATACATATTTCTTTCTCGTCAAACAAGGTACTAAAATTTCTAGGAGAAGGAGGTGAGGATTCAAGGGTTAGGTTTAAGGAATATTCCTTGTAAAGGAGTTTCCCAATCCCTAAAATCCTTATTGAACATGGTTTCCTAAGTGGTTAGTGAAGAATTAACTTTTCAAAGGTATGGGACCATGGACCCAACCTAGGTTAAGGGGAGGGTGTTTAGCAACCAATGATGATCTTAATCTAGACAAGGAAAGGGAAAGGATCAAAACTAGAGTTTTCTCTTAGAGGTGTCAAATTTATCCTATGAGCTATTAGACTAAAGAACACCAAGGTGAAGTTTGATCTCAGAGCTAGGGCTTGGGGTATCTTACAATCCCACCTTCACAATTTCTTCAAATTTAGAGGAGACATTGAGGACACAACAACACAGGCGAGCGTAGGAGATCAAACTTTTCCTATGGCTACTTTTGCGGTAGAGTGATGCCCTAGGTGGCCCAACGCAGTTAGGACTAGAAAAGACAGGAAAACGGTGAAGAAAAAGGTTTTAATGTGATCACCTTATGGTGGATTAATTCCTAATTCCTTTTGGGGATATGGAGTAAGGAAGAATTATGAAGAAGGATCTTGTTTCTATCTCAAGGAGGCTCTAAGGGAAACCTCATCCAATGTTAGGGTAAAAAAGAAAGTGACCTTAAAGAATTTATACTTCGGTTGCAAATGAAGATGGATTATCAAGATAACTTCGTTATCTAGGACATTTTTTTCAAAAAACATGGCCTATACATAGAGATATGTTATATAGAAACATAATTCCACAATGAATCAGGAAAAGCATGCAGAAATTAACCCTAAAATAGAAAAAATCCCATGATAAATGTATGTGACAAAGAAAAAGAAAATAACATCAATATCATACCTACATGTAAGAGAATATATCAAACCATCAATACATTTTCCAATAAAGAAGGTCCAAGATATGAAAATATAATCCAAACATCAAAATTCATCCATGCTCCAACTCAACCTCCAAGAAAGAAGTGAAAAATTATCAAGAGAGAGAATGATCCAATCCAAGTGATGATACAAAATGAATTCTGTCTCTCCCATTTACTAATGAGTTTAAATTACCTAATTTGAGCCTACATTATCTCATCAACTAAAATAATGTGCAAATAACTATCTATTGGTGACAAGCCCAACAAACTAGCTCATAAACAAAATAATAAGCCTCCCAAGAGGTCAAATAATCAATAATTCATGTCGTTGGGCTCTCTAAGAGGACTGATGAAGTCCATAAGTGCCAAAATGATGAATTGGACCTCCAAAAGTAATGGACAAGGGGATGGCCCCTTTTTCTCCACACAATAAATTTGTGTTGCTCTCAATGACTATGAGGTCACACAAGTGACCTCATGGGTTTCCAAGTAAGTTGAAGATGCCTATAGACCATATGTAAGGGCTCAAATGATGCTATAAGTGATGCCATATTAGCATACAATTCCTGGGTCATCTGCCAAGTGCACGGTACAACTATGGGGCTAGCTAGGGAAAGGTGAACTAGGTACATTTTCCCAATAGGTGAATCTCAAGCAATCTTTGAACATCTTTGGGGATCCATGGAGTGTTTTCTACTACTATGGAGACCCATGGCTTTCATCACACACCCTACATGTGCCAATGTATCCCTCTGGAGGTTTAGAACCCCATATAGGAAGACCAAACCCAAGATGGAGATAACCTTCAATTCTTCTTAAGATCCTATTAGGTTCCTATACTAATATGAGTTATAATTTTGAATGTCTGAGATTAAACCTGTAATATGTACATACCTTTGTTTTCTACAAATGTTTTCCATATTCAAAAAAATTAAAAAGTGTAAAGAGGGTATGTAATAAAAGAATAATCAAAGGGCAAAAAGAACAAAAAGGTCAAAAAAGATGAAAAATAATGAACCCCAAGAAAATAAAAAGACCATGAAAGTGAGCCAGCCAAAATTCCACTACTATTTAACTTTTATGTATAATAAATGATTGTGTGCAGTTTGTAATATTTGCCACAATCCATGACAGTAAAAATGTTTAAATTTGGCTATTTCATGTTTCAATTTCATGTCTATAGATAGAGAATAAAAAATCTTACCAAAATGTTTAATCTTGGCAGATAATTAGATAGGCAGAGTAAATAAAAGGAGCTCAACTGTTTAATCTGAGCCCTTGGATATAATAAGATTAGATTTAGTTAGTTTACTATTGCAAAGAGAAAGAAAAATGTTTGATAAGGGTTTGCTAGCTCAAATGCACCATAATAAAGAAAAGTAAAAATGGTAGGATGAGTAGATGGGTAAGTAGTAGAAAGGTTGCAAAAGTATGATGATTGATTAGACAAAGCACATTTATCACCTTTCAACATGTATTTCAAATGTGAATGGGCAATCAAGCATGCAGATGGATATCAAGGTCAATTAATTAACCTCCCTCATCCATTTCACCTTTACTTAACTAATTTCCCACAATAAAGTTCAAAGTGCTTAAAAAACCCTAAGTCAATGAGGCTCAGAGCATTTCTCTGACTTTTGGAGGGACCAGACCCTCAGCTCAATGACTTGTAGGCAAAAAGTACTAAAACCCCCTCATAAACATCCATTCCCCCCTTCAGTTCATTCATTTTTCCTAATAATACTCTTTTCCTAAGGTTAAATTAGTTTTACCTAGGAAAAGTATTTGTTGCCCTACATAAATCATTTTCATATCAAAAACCCACAAAAACACTATATTCTAAGTTTTTATGTTATTACCAAAAGAGCATTAAAACATGAAATATCATATACTTAGGGTATTGTGCCCCTTTCCGCTCACTTTACTAATTACTAATTTATTTATTAAATCCCAAACAAAAACCTATTTCCCTTATATACTTAACTTCCACAATATTAATTAACCCTACCCTAGTTTAATTATATAAACTATGATTTTCAACCCAAATCCACTAACTAATCGATCCTCAATTAAGTTAGTCAAAAAAACCCAATTAAACCCTCCGCTAATGACCCTGACACCTTAACCCTGCCTTAATCCCTCATTAACTTAAAACTGCTGTAATTAACTATCCCCCCCCCCCTACTACCCTTCGTGCAATTCCATTGCCCGATCACTGCATGATCACTCCCCTCCACATCGGACGACCCTCATCCATTTCAAACGGGCCCTAACATCCAAACATTACTTGCCCAAAAAGAGTTGCTTTCCACTAGGCCCCCGAGCCTACATGTCGCTCAATGTATGGAATCAGGCGACCTCCCCCCAATACCACCAAGCGCCCAAAAGCGGTGTGATAAAAGCCACTTACCACCCGCCCGCTATGCACCAAAAACCACTGTTCACCTCACTACACGACAAACAACCACTGTTCACCCATACCTGCCAAAATTGACTTTTGCGCATCAAGCCAAAAAAGCCCCAAATCATTTTTTTATCTTTTTTTCAACTGAAAAGCTCCATGCACACACCTGCGAACGTTGAAGTTGTCAACCTACGTCCAATTGCACCCTAAAGATGGCACATAGCACCCAATTTTCTCTCCAACCAACTCAGAACCTTTTCAACCATTCGCAGTTTCCAGTTTCCCTGTTCAGAGCCAGTTCTCCTTACTTCCAGGTATTTAAGCCATAATTCACTGGAAAACCTTTTAATTTCAAAACCAGTTACTAAGTTTGTTAGTTAAAGTGAAAAATTAATTAAAGAAACTCAAGTAACTTAAGCTTACACTATACTGAACCACCATTACCCTAAAAAACTGAAAATCACCTCCCCCATTCTCAAATCCACAAGAATTGAGAATGGATGCCCCAATTGCCATGGATGTAAGACCTATTTCCACTCCTTATCTAGACCTAGACCATCTCCCCCTGGAAGAAAAGGATTTCTAGATAAAGGACACCTTTGTCCATGAATCCCCTATCAAACTCTACTGCCAATACAAAGACCAATACCTAAACCATGCTGATAAAATTGGTTTGTGGGAGTCAAATTTGCCCAAGTACCAATTCCATGAAGTTCAAATTTTCCCATAAATTGTCCATTACTGCCATGCAAACTATATCCCCAACAAAAGAGAAGTGATGTCCCCTAACCAGACTATACTTTTCACCATCACTGCTGAATCAATAAATGAGATGCTGCAACTTCAACCTCGCCAAAACTTGACTTCCATTTCCATTAGAGATCTATTGGACTTATTTCCCAATCTTAGCCCTGTAAGACTGGCCCAAATAATCCAAACCTACATTGTAGAAGATAAGTATACCCCCAATGATCCTCCTCCATATGTGTATACCATATTTCCCCATTTGGCCAAGACATTGTAGCAATGATTTCCAGTGTAGGTTATACCACTAGTGAGTATATAGATGAAATAATCCTGGTTTTCATGTTCATATACACTCCAGGACAGCCTCTTGCTGTTATTTATTATTATGCCAATTTTATAGCTAATAGGATGCATGACCAGTTCCTTAGGATGAGTAATGAGCAAGTCTTCAAGTACTCGTCTGTTTTGTATCACCTATTTCTATACTTCCAAGTTGATAAGTTCCCATTTACTCTTTAGAAGCTTGACACAAAAGGTCACCCTAGGTTAGTAATTTTCTAGACTCCATCGATCCATAAATATGACTCCCCATATTCATATACAGACTTCATAGACCTATTTTTACATCCCATTATGACAATGCTAATAGGCAGCCCTCCTCCAAGAATCATTTTAGATATAAGGAGGATCCTGCAACTCTCAAAACAATCCAAAGTGGGGGATTGGTACTTGTACCAAAACCACATTGAGATTAGAATTTATGGCTGTGAGTTGGCCCCATATAAACTACCCAAATACCTCCCAATGAGGTTATTTGCCCTGGAGTACTACAGGCAGATGATCAATTCAGATGAGTTACAATTTGTCAAAGCCAAAAATAAGGCCCAACTCAGGATCAAAGACCAATTAGGTCCCTTCATTTTTAATAGCCAAGAAGCTGGAAAGGAGGCAAACCAAATCCTTAAAAGATTAAATCTAAAACAGAGCTTCATATGGATATATGATACCTTATATTTCATCTGCAACAGAAGACAGAAAAACAAGATGGCTCCTTATATTCATCACCGAATCCCAGAAATAGAAAAATATGGCAACCAACTGGAATGGGTGGAAAACACTTTATAATACAGGGATAGCACTGAAGTTGCTATGGAAAACACTTTAATTGATCTAGAGAAACAACTTGATGAGGGTTCTTTCCTGCAAGTGCCAGGAGAATCACAGGTTCAGGAAGAATCACAGGTCCAGGAAGAATCACAGGTACAAGAAGGATCAGAAGCACTAGAAGAATCATAAGTGCCAGAGAAAACAGATAGACTAGAGGCCACCATGAGTACTCCCTAGTCTTACAGACTCCTCTAAATGAGGAGAAAATCCTCAAGAGAAATAGGTAAGGGGTTACTCCTTCAGAAAAAACAACATCACAAGCCTATGCAAAGACAATCCAAGATAAAACACAAAGAATAAATCATGTTTCTGAACAGGAATATACAGAGGAGACAACTGAGGTTACTAGCACAGAAAGAGATGGGAGTAGGCATGCTACTCCATCTGGAGGCATCCTGGAACCTTCCACATCACACACTCAGATGCTGGAAAGATAGAAAAGTGTTGAGGTATCCTCTTTCAGAATGTCAGCAGATAACCAAGACATCAAAGAGAGATACAAAGAGATAAAGGCCACAAATGAGAGGCTGAAAGCCCAAACCTGTGCACAATACCTGAAAATGACCCCTACCACTCAAACAAGGCTTATGTCAGCGTATGATGTCAAAGAGGGGAAGATGCAAATGACCTTCATCAAGCCCACCACTATGCAACCAAAGACAATAACAAATTTCAAAAGAGTGGATTTTGAAGTACTAGCAAGGGACATTCATCCCATTGACCAGATTGAGCTACATAAACAAATAGGTGAGATGATTTATTCTACATTGACAGGGAAAGCCATAGCAGCCCACCAACTGCAAAACTCTTTAAATGATATGTTAGCTTAGTTTCAGTTGGAGAAGGCCTCTTCACAGGCCAAAGATACAAGAATCAAATACTTAGAGGACTTAGTGATAGGATTGGGACATGATCCCAAGGATGTGAAAGCAATAGAGAAGCTAATTAAAAAGAAGAATGATGACATTATTTCCCTGAAGAAACGGCTCAAAATTCCTCAGATGCATCACCCTCAAACAATGGAAGTCCTAGAAGCACAAAAAGGACGTGAAGAGCTTATGGACCTAGTCATAAAGCTAAATGATCAGCTTAGAGAAATAGAGAAGGAGTTGGACACTTTGATTTAGTCCAAGAAAAGTGACCTGGCCACAACTTCCACAACTACCATCACCACAGTGACAACAGAAACTCCTTCCACATTGGTAGCATCATTGGAACCTACAACTCCACCTGCCACAACACTGCCAATTAAAACTGAATCCACTACAGTAGCAAGTATTTCAACTGAAAAAACAACAGAGCTAGTAAAATCTATGGAGGAGATGTCCATCCAAGCTACATATCTCAAAAGATTAAATGAGAAAGTGGAAAGTTTAGAAACTGACTGTAAACTTGCCCAAATTCAGCAAAGAGAAGAGACACGGAAGGCCCTAAGGATGGGTGAGAAAATCAAAGTCCTAGAGAAAGATTTGACATTGCAGAAGCCACTAGGACAGACTAAAGAGATGCTCTGGGCCAATATCATTAACTATGTCAATGATTATTGGCCATCAATTCAAGTTATATTTGAGCAAACTGAATTGGTGAAGGTAGCCACTGAGGCTATCTAGAAAGTAAGGGAAGAGTTAGGAGACCAACCTGAGGATGCAAATCGACTCATCCACCTCCTAAACAGTAATAACATGTATGAGCTCCATGAACTTGGTGTAGAGGATAGGACTGAAGCCATCTTAGAGATTAAAAAGGTTCTTTCCAAAAGAAACCTTATGCTCAACTTAGATGAAAAGTGCCACAGCATGTAGGTGGTCATTGATAGGTTTATGGCCAAATTTCAAATTTTGTCGGACAAAGGCCTTCCTAGTCCTGTGGTCATCAATGATAAACTCATGACCTAATTGGACTACAGTGATAGACTTAGGAGGCTAGCCAAGGAACAAGCCAACTATTCAGGCATTAAAGATTTGCCCACTGGAAAGGTACTGTATGATACATTAGAGAACCTCTTTTTCTTAGAGCATGAGGTGAAATATCTATTTCTCACCAAGCCCAATTTTGCAAAATACACAAATGCAGACGAAATTGACAGGAGAATGTTAAAGGTGAGGTTGCCTGAAGCAGAATGGTGGGAGAAAAAGATAGATTTACTTTGAAAAAGTTTTACATCGGAAAGTTACCACAGTAAATCTGAAGGCAACCAAGTGAAATAGGTGAAAGACAGATAATCAGGGTCAAAGAATAACAGAGTCAAAGAGTATCAGTGAAAGATCAAAGTAAAGAAGACTCCAGCGTGGAAATACCACAACTATCAGCTAGCTTAAAGGACTTAAAAATTAACAGAAACTGCCAACAACACCACAATAAAAGGGACAACAAGAAGTAGTTTCACATCTGTGTCTATCTTCACGCATGAAGATATTTTATTTCCTCGATTAAATATCAAACTGTTTTGAGATATTTTTTAATTATTTTTGTATAAATACTTCACATTTCGAAGTATGTGGGATGGATTCCAAGACATTTTTGTAGACTTTTCTCTCAAATCAAAGTTTCTATTGTATCAATGACTGGATTGGCTTGCTGGATCAAGGAATAAAGATCAGATGTTTTACAGGATTCTTGTGTAAAGCGAAATACAAATAAGTATTCTCTCATTTTTACTATTGTTTCTCTTATGTTTCTTCATAATCTTGTTTGTTTCTCTATAATCTAAATGTATAACATGGAATGATATTTCAGAAATTGCTTGAATGCACTCTGTCTTGACTGTTTTACATTCTGAATGTTTTTTGCTAAACTATCTTAGTTAGGGAATTCTTAATTGCTCCTTAGCTTCCATGGTTTCTCCCCTGGTTTATAGCTAAGGATTCTTAATTGCCCTTTGTTCATTATCACCCTCTTTTCTTCATTCTGATCCCAATCCAAGGATTCTTAAGAACCGTTTCACCCTGGTTAGAATCATTTCATCCATTAGACTTGAAGATTTTCCTTTTGCTTTGCTAGCCTGCCCTATGAACATTCCCTTTATTAATCTGGTCCAGTTATGCTATCCATTGATTGACTCCATATCCCAATGGCTTGAAGACCTAGTTCTATCCACCTGTTTCAAGAATTCCACCACCCAACCCTCAATCCAAAATCAAAACCCTATGAACACTAAGAACTAGCCTAAATCTAATAAAAACAAAGCTAAATAATAAAGAGAGAGCCCTCTTTGGACTTAGGTTGGCTAGAACCTATGTCTAAAATATTGGTTTGTGGTTACCTCAGATGATTCCTTCTTTTGATAACTTCTAGGGAAAACTTCTAAGTGATAACATAGTGGTGACCATACTGGGGTACTCAAATCCTCAGTCTTAATAAACCTTTGAGAAAATTTCAAATCTTTATTTGAAGACTCTTGAAGGGTTTATTAGAAGTTATTTACAAAATTTCACAAAAAGAAAGTAATCAAAAAAGTTCAAAACTCTCGATTCAAGGAGAATTCACTATACTAAGGCCAATCCAAACCCAAACCCTGCCCCGATAGTGGATAATCCCAACCTGATTTCGAGAAGATCCAACAGACAAGAAAGTTCAGTAAGTCCAACACCTTCAACCAAAGCAGATTCACGCCCTCATGAGTGGTTGTTTTTAGAATACCTCCCCTTTGATGAGTCATTTGACCTTTCCCTATTTAGAACCAAGTCTGAAAGTGCATTTGATGACATTGTTCTAGATCCAGAGTTTATTGCAGATCTTGAAGTCCAAAAGGCAAACTAGTCAATTGATGAGTATATACTAAATTCCCCTCGATTAGCTCTTACTACTGCTAAGATCCCTGAGCTTTCTGAACCAGTGTCAACTACCCTTAGTTCACCATTATTCCCTTCCACCTCTGAAGTTCATTCCTCACATCCATTTATACCTTCACTTCCCTACCAACCTATCATTACACATCAATCACCTATTACTCCCAGTTCTCCATCAACTACTGTATCATCTCCTAGTACCCCAACCCCACTTCTTAGCCTTGCCCAACTTAGAGTCATGGCAAATAGATATCCTCCTCTTGTGTTACTTGCCCCACTTGGTGCCATGCCACAAGATTACCAAAACAAAATTGTCCAATTTGATGGCATAGGACCTTATACAACACAAAATCATGTAAACAAAATGACAGATTACTTTGAATTACATGAAATTAATATTGGAGATGTTCAAATGAGAATTTTTGCTCATACTCTAGTTGGTGATGTTAGGAAATGGTTTAGAGCTTTACCTACTAATAGCATAGATAGTTTAGAAATATTTTATCAACAATTTTTAAATAGATGGGAAAAGACAATGAACCCTTTGCAGACCCTTTCAGAATATGACAACATAAGGAGAGGACCAAATGAAACAGTCTAGGATTACTATACCAAATTTAACAATATATACAATGCAATACCAGTCAATCTTAGACGCCCACTTGACTTAGCACTGATAAAGTTTCCTGATGGGTTTGATACTGATACGGCCTTCCAAATCAGAGAGAGAAATCCTGCAACTTTAGAAGACATGCAGAGTGTAGCAGTTAGTGTAGTGGCTAACTTGCTAGCAAAAAGAGCTAGGGTTAGGAATGAAAGGAGAGGATCTGCCAAAGATGAAGCCTCACCCTTTGACCTTAAAATAGATGTTCTAACCAAGGGTATGGAAAAAATTATGGATATGATAGAGAACATTGAGAGGAAGCCTCAATGGGATAATCAATAGGCACCTCCATTGAGAAATCCAAATTTTAGAAAGAATCAAAATCAAAATACTGGAAATAATGGACCTGATCAGAATATTAGGCCTCCATTTCAAGAAAACTATGCTGAAACATCCCATTCAGATGACCCTGAACAAGACACACAAATTAACTTAATGGGATTAGATGATGAGGAAACTATCTTCTTGACCCAAGATGAGCAGGAACTGCATATGCTGCAGCAATCACAAACCCAATCTGGAGAATCATTTGATTATAAGCAAGGGTATGACTCTGCTATTTTCGAAGTACACAAACAATACAACTTAGGGAGTAAAAAGAATTCTGATACTCCTAACTAGAACAAGAAAACAATGTCAAATCAACCCAAGAAAATCAAAACAACTCTAGTTTCTAAGACTCGCCAAATCCTCCCTAGACCAAATCAGAACCCTTTTGGTCCCACCATTGTAGATATAACCCATGACCAACCCCCTGATGATCAAACATCCACTTCAATCTCCCCCAAGGAGACAATGGAGAAATCTCCAGACACTATATTAGAAAATCCACAGAAAAGAACTTCAAATGCAAAAAAAGAAAAGCAACCTACTCCAAATCCTTCTATGAGAATTCCAAACACTCAAATAGAAAAATCTCCTTTGCCTTTCAATTTGGGAGCAGAGGTAGCTAAACTGAAAATTTCGGTTCCCTTAACAAAGTTGATTAAAAATGAAACCTATAAGTCTCAAATAAGCAAAAATTTAAGCTTTGTTGAGAATGAAGACTTTGTCAACTTGTTTGATGATCAACCTGAGCTTATATTCAGTCCTGATGTTAATGGAAAACCATTAGAAGGAGGGATACCACCCTTTTATATTAGCCTTAGCATTCATGATAAAATCTTACACAATGCAATGTTAGATTCAAAGGCTTCACACAATCTAATGCCTAAATCAGTTATGGAAAAGTTAAACTTGGACATTACTAGACCTTACAAGGACTTATTTTCATTTGACTCAAGTCAAGTAAAGTGTCTAGGATTAATTAAAGATCTATGTGTTTCCTTAGTAAAATATCCTGCCAAGACCATTCTCATGGATATAGTAGTCACTGATATCCCACCTAAATATGCCATGCTATTGTCTAGATCATTGGGAGCTAAACTCCAAGGATCCTGGCAACTTGACATGTCATATGCCACAATCTCAGTCTTTGGACAACCTAAAAAGTTGTACAGAGAAACCCTAATGAGATATGTGGTGAGTAGCCACGATAGACCTCAAAACTTTCCTATCTACTCCATGCATTCTAACATTGATTCTTTCATTTTGTATAATGCTGAACAAACACAACAAACCACTTCAAACAATATTAGTTCAGAACCAAAAGAAATTGTAGTTACTGCTAAAAAGGAAACTGTCCAAACTCAAGAGATTTCCAACAAATAAGATGATCAAAACACCTCAAACAAGGAAAAGTTTCTTCCCCCAGACACTGAAAATTATGAACATGAGATATTATGGCACCTTGAATTTGATGGATCAATGAATAAGTTAGGAGTAGTAGTAGGAGTGTGGATATATAATATAGAGAATGATCACTCAGAGGGCCATGCTTATAGACTGAATTTCAAATGCACCAACAATATGGCTGAGTATGAAGCACTTCTTTTAGGTCTTAAATTAGTTAGAAAGTTAGGGGCTATAAGAGTTTCTACTATGGAAGACTCTGAATTAGTGGTAAATCAGATTAAAGCTATATATATCACCAGAGACCCTAGATTAAGTTGTTACAGAAGAACTATTATAGAAATACTAAACACTTTCCTAGAAACCAAAGTCGCTGTAATTCCTAGGAAGCATAATATGCAGGCTCATAGCTTAGCAATGTTTACCAGCACTTGTAAGTTCCCATTTCAACCTAACCATCAGTAGACTACTGAGGTCAGGCACAAACCTGCTATCCCAGATAACTTGAAAATCTTGCAAGTATTTGCTAATGACAAACAGATAAACAATTTTTTAACCTTAGAAGAGGAATTTGTAAATAGTAATATAGATATTGACATAACATTAGATCTTGATTTCAAAGATGAAATAGAAATTAATGGGATAGAAGATGAAAAGATAAATAGATTCCACCCCACTAAATTTACAAAATTAGATGTACAAAACCTAAAGCAAGTTGAAATTGATGAGATAATTAACGAAGACTCTGATATCATTAATCTCAAAGAAAAATTTTTCCCAAAGGATTAACCCCTTTGGAAGACTTGTTTGATTCAAATGATGTCCCTAGAAAACCAAATATGGAACCCTTAAAATCCGATATAGATGAGTGTAATATAGGCACTAAGGAAAATCCAAAATTGATCAAACTTTCAAAGTCCTTACCTCCTATTGAAAAAGAGAAATACATTGATGTCTTTGCTTGGAGTTATGAGGTCCTCAAGTCCTATGACACTAGAATCATACAACACACTATCCCCATAAAGAGAGAGCCCTCTTTGGACTTAGGCTGGCTAGAACCTAAGTCTAAAGATTGGTTTGTGGTTACCTCGGATGATTCCTTCTTTTGATAACTTCTAGGGAAAACTTCTGAGTGATAATAGATCCAATGTGTCCCCTAGCCTTCCAGTATAATAGGGCATCAAGGAAATTGAGTAGAAGAGCTTACAAACCATGGAAAATAGGTGGGGAGTTCATAATGGCATACCCTTCCATAATGGTCTTTGGCATGTGCTAATGCCTCTAAGGTCCAAATGGGTTTAACCAAGTATCCCATTAGGTGGTTTCTACTTCTAAAGGGGATAATATGTCCAAGGTACATCCTTTAAAAGGTGGTGGCATGTGATAAAAATATGAATGGAGTGGGGAATGAAAAGGGGTAGCCCTAGGCCACATGCTGGGGTACAAGGGTAGCTAGTAAAAGGGAAGTCTACACTTGGGTATATAATGTATAGGAGGGATAAATCATGGTACATGAGGTGCCCCAACCTTGATTTTTCCACCCTTTTTTATATACCTTTTTATTTTTCATGAATTTATTTAATTAAGTGCTCGGGACTCAAGGGGTAAGAGCATGATCTGTTGGATATGGCAATGGATACCCCCTTTAAGGTAGAGTGGTTCATTTCCCACTAGGGTTTGGGACAATCATGGGTTCCGAAATGATAAACGAGGCTCATCTAGAGCCTGTAGGAACCAGGGTGATGGTCATAATGATGGGGTAGAGCTCATGTATTAGCTTTTGCCCACGTGCTAAATGTGTGTCTCGACCATATTTTTCATTTTGTGGTACATTTTCCTATTGAATGTGGCCAATTATGCTTTTAGTTTTCCTTTGAGATGCATCAACCTTCAGGGAATTATTACAGGCTAAACCAAAGGTGTGGGAAGTGGAGGGGAAAGCCCAGCCTCTATGGACTCAACGGAGTCATGTGGACCTAGGTGGGAGAAATTATTAATGGGGTTATAATGAGTGGAAAGTGGGAAATATATGTGGATGAGGGAGTGGGACCATGCAACCAAAATCAGGGTTTCCCATGAAGTACCATCTCTAAATCAAATGGATCAGTAAAAGAGATCCCAAGAAGCTGGAATCCAATGTTAACATCTGAAAAGGGGTCTATGGGACAAGAGAACATAACTGGACCATTATTTCCATTTATTTGCCCCATTAATTCATGCCCAAAAGTTTCCATGATAAGAAAACTACAATACTCAATTACCAAATGACAAGGAATATCTTTAGGTTTGGGAGGCCCACCTCCAAATATATGATCACAACATATTGGCGAGGGACCACATGGCCGGGTCAGGTGGTAGAGAAATGGCACAACAAGATACTTGGTCGCTGCAAGGGGTTGTCGGCTACCAATTGAAGACCATCTTGGAGAGAAATTTTCTTCTAGGGATATCACCCACAAAGTGGTGGGTAATAAGGCCTACTCTCCTTTGACACAAATTTGAAAATCAGATTAGTGATTTGTGTGTTTAAAGAATATGTTTGTAGTAAAAGGATGAGGGGACATGCTAGAGAGAGTTCCTTCTTATTTGGGAAAATGGAATTAAAGCGATACCCGATGAAGAATCTTAGAATGCAAGCAAAAAATTAGCAAGTTATAAATGTTATCATTCCAATCAACCGCATTGATGCACATAAGTAGTGAAAATCTCTTAACAATGTCATTTCATCTCCAACTCAATATCAATGAGAAAATAATACAACTTTCAATGTAAGAGAGCAGAAAATGGTCATCAAAATTGGGAGTGAACAACATAATTTATATTCATTAAGAACTCTAGTTATATCAAGGGTTTAAAGGGGTGGATACCTCTTATAACACCCTTCTCCGATAGCAAAAACAACCCTCAAAGAAGGTGTAATGGTACTAAAATGATAGACAAATACCAGCAGAAAATGATGTGGCAACCCAAGCAGAAATGTGATCAATATTGCAACAAAATGAAAATTCATTCACTAACAACAATTCCACGTGAACCCTAAAATCATAGACATATACAAGAAGAAAATGATGTGGAAACCCATGCATAAATGTGATCAATATCCCAACAAAATGAACATTCATTCACCAACAAAGTTCCACATGAAATTCTTTTTCGTTGCCATGTCTGAACCATTAAAACAAATGTATAAATAGCAGACCTTCAGCTATGTAGCTTTCCCCTACGATACATGATATGCATCCTCAATGAGTCAATATGCATGAAAATATGTGGATGAGGTCTCAACAAAGTGAATTTTAGCCATATGTGCAAACTTGCTTCCAAGTGTGTGAAATCAACCATAAAACATGCCTATAAATATATGTGCACTGTAATATGTGAGAGAGTGGATTTTGGCCATATGTGCAAACTTGTTTCCAAGTGTGTGAACTCAACCATAAAACGTGCCTCCAAATATATGTGCACCATAATATGTGAGAGAAATGTAAATAGGTCTCCATTAAGATTATGTTAACACCCATGGCCTTTAAAAATGCGAAAATAATCCTGGCATTTTCTTAAAATGTGAAAATAATCCTTGCATTTTCAAGAGTTAAAAAGGTGAAACTTGAAACCAAGTCCTCTAAAATATGCACACAATGTTGGAGACATAAGTTACCCCTTTTTTCATCCTACTAATTTCTTAGTGTTCTTTTTCCACCTCTCTAGTGTGCATTTTACTTTAATGGATTGTGTTTCTTTCTTGTATAGCTCAGGAGACCAAGCTTACTTTATGCTTTTCCAATACCCCTTAAATATGTAGCAATTTCTTTCTCATTGGGGTTAGGACATTCAAGATTTCTTTTTATGTGTAACATGAAATGATGAGTAATTGGGTGATGGCTAATGAGGGGAATAGCTAATGAGGGTGATAGAGCTCATGCTAGGATTTTGCCCTCATGCTTACCAAGTCCCAACCACCTTTTTTAGTTTTGTTTTCTTAAGTTGTGGCTTCATATTCTTTTATCAGTCTTTTAGTTGCTTCAACCTCTTAAGCAAAATTTCCAGGCCCTAAATCAAAGACGAGAATATAAGGTGCTAAGCCCAATGAAAATTGAAAACTGACCCAAATAATAGATGTGGATAATAAGGTAAACATGGAATGTGGTATGGATTACCTTAGGCACACTGCTTCCAAAGAACAGATGTGGATAATCTGAGTGACAAATGACAATCAACCCAAAGAATAGATGTGGATAATAAGCTAAATATGAAATGTGGTATGGATTACCTTGGGCACTCTACTACAGTTAGTCCCTTCTATTAGTTCCCCTTGTGAAGGAAGGACCTCAGGGGAAATCACATTGGATTGGGGGCAAAGGATAACCTCCCTGGTGAAGCATGTGAAAAAGGGTACAATCAAGAGCAATCAATCTTCCATTTTGGCATGCGATTCATAATAGTATGACCCAAAACATTAAATGAAAGCACATGATTAAAAAAATAGTTAATATACTTTTGATAGATGACCCACCTTCATTCAAGAAGCATGTCAGATGAGAGAGAGGATTGATTGGAGTGTGAGTGGAGAGATTTGACATAAATTTATTTGTGGGTCATCATAGGGTTGTTGGTTGGCTAGTTGGAAAAAGAGGAGAAATTTTTTCTCATATGGGTTTTACTCACTTAGTTGGGTAACATTTGGCTTCAACTCGAGGACATGTGCTCACCATAGAGCACATTATCCATGTGATCTAATGAATATTGCATGGGAACCCCAACAATCATTGATACTCATAGACCTGTTACTTGTACACTCATAACAATTGTTGATAACAACTAAGCAGGGTTTTGATCGTCACCTTGGTGATAGAGGAGAATAATAATAATATGAACTTTTATTTAAATAATTAATAAAATCTAACTAATATGCAATTAAATTAACATGTAGACAATCAAATAAGGATGAAAAAGCAAGAATGAAAGGCACACAATCCTACTCTAACTACCTACTATGAAATGCATTAGGTACCATTGAAAAGGGAAAGGTGCTCACCATCCAATGGTGATGACAAGGGAACTCCATCAAGATTGGCTATGTCTAAATAATTTAATCAAACCATTCCATAGACCTTCTATGGGTAAGGTGTTATAGACATTTTTGGGCACTACAACCCCAATCATAAATGTCCATAAACCAAGGGATCCTAAGTCCCTAAAAGTGTTGTTCCAACCCCTAAAAGAACAAGGTCAACTGATTACAGCATCTCATAGAAGTTCTCCATGAAAAACTACTTAGAACTTGTGAAAATTGGACCATCTCACCTACTCCATGGTCAAAGTGCACTGCATCCCACCTAAATGCACATGGGAGGTGCGATGCATACTGAAAAGCCCTTCTATGGGGTGCGATGGGCGAGAGTGGACAAATGGCAGGGTCAATCTGTGAGGTGGAGGATCATGGAATCTTCTAGAAACTTCTCCTGTGGCACTTGCCTCTCTGCATTCGTCCAGGGATGAGTAAGAGATCATCAATCTCCAAGTGGAATTAAGAACTATCAGAGAGAGGACACTAATCAAATCTCAGAAGCTGACTCACCCCCCCTTGCAAACATCTATATATGGATCCCTCATCCCAGAGATCCGGGGGCTGGAATTTTGTATCTTGTAACGAAGTGATGCTGGTTTCTTGGTGTAACATCATAGTGTTGGGTGATCTAAGCTTTTTCATGAGGTGAAGAAGGGCTTTCTTGCTGAGAGGATGACACTGGGTCAGAACAATTGGTTGTAATCCTCTTTGCTATTCTTGATTATTAATAAAGCTATTCAAGTTTTCCTCCACATTCTTGTATGATTGATGATATATGCATTTGTGTGGTCAATATATATCTGGTCATATATTGTTTATGATAGTAGATCTCTGTTCTTGGATAGTGTTATGCTGCTTTGATTCATAGGTTCTTTTTGAAGCTGGGTAGACGAGGAAGTGAGTGGAAAAGATCTATCAGAAGGGAGAGGAATCAAGCAAGGAACCAAGCGCAAGACAGAGGTTGGTCTCCTTCTTTCCCCTCTTATCTACTTCTCATAAAGGAAAACGAAAGTGGTTTTAGTTTGTTTGTTTCTAAGGTTGCTACCAGCCTTAGTGGGACTAGCAGCTCTGCATAAACACTATATTTCCTGATAACAAAATGGTGACTCCGCTGGGGAGTGAATAGATTGTTTGTTTGTCTATATTTGTTTGCTTTATAAACTTACAGACGGAGCCTGAGGTCAAGCTAGCTAGCCTTCGAACTGCATTTGCTATGCAAGTGCAAAGTAGATCAATGCTGATTCAGTGTATCTCCGGGTTTTGTTTATGAACTGAAAAATCGATTTACAAACTCTCTAATTGCCCTTGTGGTGGCTCTAGTAACCTCCTTAGATCTACCCCTGTGATTTATTTACTGATTACCACTTGCTCGGCCTAAATCCCTGAACTATGCTGCAAACTGTGATCAAGAACTGGATCAAAAGTCTCACATTGTACCATCGCATCCTCTCTTCAAGGATATCAGTATGCATCGCACTTCCCGTGTGCTGTAGGTGGGATGCATACTGGAATCCCTATGTAACAGGTGCTCTAATTAGAAAGGGATAATTTTGCCTTCGGACTTTGGTTTTTTTCACTCTTTTCAGCTCTATTCAGGAGTTTTTCTGTTTGTAGTTAGTATACCTCTGTTGGAAACCCCCTTCCTTGCCATTATTCCGCCTCCATTGTGCAAAGAACTGTAAATGTTTTTATGTATTGTGAGCCATTTTCAGTTCTCTTTTACAAAGAAGTAGCGTAATTCAACTGTCGTTTCTTGATCTGGAAGAGTTGCAAGTGTCATTTTCAGTCATAGAAGAGAATCTGATTGTTCTTGATAGTCGATTACACTGTTACTCTTGTATTTGATTTGGATTAATAGTTTTTCAAGTGTCGAAAGCAACTTTTCAATTCCAAATAACGAAGTGTCGTCATTTCCTTCATTTTGTCTTGAAAAGAAGCTTGTTAGTATTGTCACTTTGAAAAATAATTCAGATCTGCGCTTAGCTTTCTTTTTATCATTCACACATTAAGAAGGCTGAAAAAAATACATGCATGTGCATTTGCATTTAGACTGTTTGTTGGTTTGATTTAGGACAGTGCATATAGTGTGTGATCTCTGCTCTATGTTGAAAGAATATTGTCTCTCTTTCCTTAGTAGCTAGGATTTTCATTGCAAAAAGAAGATTAAACGATTGTTTATCATCTTAGATTGCATTTTATGAAATTGTATATCTACATCACGCAGTGAACCTGAAAGGCAAATTTCTTAAGCAAGATCAACTATAAAATAAATTTAATGAATCTAAAAACACTTTGGAACCTAACGCACAACATTTAGAAGTCTAGGCTAGAGACGTATTCCAGCGTCGTAAAGCCTGGTAACTGTTGTTTTCATTACTGTTTGGGTGATTCCTCCACTTTCAGACAATAAGTGCCAGTACGGACTTGTGCTCCCACGTACCATCGAGTATATATTGGGAGACCACAATAGGATTTATCCTTTATCCATAGGAAGCCGTGTCTGCTGCCCTATCGATTGCAATGCACTGAACACAACATTTGGGAAGATTGACTGTCGTACCGTAAAAAGTATTCTGCAGTTTTGCAATTGGTTTGGTAATCCCTCTGTCTAGATTTCCAGAGTAGTCTCTTTCATTCCTTTTCAGACTCCTTAAAGGAAAATGTCCATCTGAGTACTTGTCACTTCAAGCTCATTAAAAATCGAAGGCGACTAGAGTCATCTTTTGTTTTTTCTCGACTCTTAAAAATTGAAAAAACAAGTTGTGTCAAAGCGTCTAAAATTTATTTTAATCGGAATAAACATCACCTTTCCTACGTTGGTCTTAGGTTGAGAAAAATGGAGTCCACCAACCAAGGATTTCCCCTTGGAGGAAATCCTAGTCCTTTCTCCTCTTGGGGAGATGTTGGTGCACCCCATATGGCCACATTTTTGCTTCCAGGATTGACAATCGGCTTGCCCATAAGGCTCTTCTCGACCTCTGTCGTTTAGAACACCGTGATTCCTGAACAATCAAGTCAGCAACTAAATGATACCAGAGTTACCCCCCAACCTTCTACTTCATCCAATTCTCCCTCTCCTCCTTCCTCTTCGCTTGATGAAGTTGGTAAAGCCAAAAATCAAGTAACTGAGAAGAAGAAGGAGAAGAAGAAGAAAGAGAAGAAGAAGAAGGAGCCAAAGGCGAAAAGGGGCAACCAAGCATCGTCTAGTGAAATTCCACACACTGCACTGTACAGGCCTAAATCGCCATGTGTCATTTGCAAAGGAGACCACTATCATCGAGATTGTCCTTGCATCCCTCGGATCTTAAGGGACTGGTCTCCTCGTTTGCACAATCCGGTGTCATCAACCTCTGACGATCATGTTGAGAATACACCGTCAACTAGTGAAAGTGAAGTCGCTGGACAAAAAGTTAAATGTAAATTTCCTTGTAAACTGTGTGAAGGTGATCACGCCGTCCACTGTTGTCCCTTCTTAGACGAGGCTAAAAGAGTTTTGGATGACCGTCCGGTTTCACCGTTACGGCTTCCTCCTGGATATAAGAAACTCTTGCCGAGTCCGTCACTAATTGAAAATCCGGCTGACACGCCATTGTGGTCGGCTGAAGCATCTATCATTGAAAATGAACCCTCTGAATCCACACCAGACGAAAGTCAAAAGGTCGAGGCGGTAGTTGACCCGGTCTTGCCTTTAGAAGGTCCATCTTCGGATGATACAGTCACTAGAGAGAACAAGAACGATACCGTTCAAATTCTCTTCATAAGCACAGACTCCGATGAACATGGGGGTAGTCTACCCATTCCTTTACCGCAGGAAGGAAGTTCGTCAGAGTCATATCCGGCCGTCTATTTGGTCCCACCTCCAAGCAACCTAGTTGTTTCCTTCGATTGAAATCTACTAGGCAGACCCCATTTACCAGCTAGTGTACCATTTCGAATCATTGCTCAAATATATAGAATGGTCATGGCCGGTACCATCATAGATGAAGGGGCTTCTGTGAGTATCCTTTCCTCAACTGCTTGGAAAGCGCTTGGTTCACCATCGCTTTTGCCTGAAATGAGAAATCTAACAGGCTTTGACAAAGGAACCAGTTGACCATTAGGGATCCTTCCCAATGTGCCGATAACATTGAGAAGGAAAACCGTTCACATGAACGTAATGGTAGTCAAAGGACCCCTGGATTATAATCTACTCCTTGGACATGACTATATTTATTGCATGGGAGCCATTGTCTCCTCACTCTTTAGAGTAATGTGTTTTCCGCGTGAAGGAAGAGTGGTCAAGCTCGTAGACCAGCTTTCATTCCCCAGTTCACACATAGAAAATAGTCAAAAGCCATCCCTGAATGGCCTTTTCACGCAAGGAATGTCTCATCAATCACCAGTCTGTCCACCTGATGAGTGCGAGTGAGTTGGAGGACATGACTGAAACCCAGGGGGCATGCACCCTGGCCTGTTTCGACAGGAAAACCTTGGGTATAGGGTAGGTTTCCGTGAAGGATATATGACTGGTTTATGAGATTAGACTGAAATAAGATTCCTTCATCAAAGTTATGTGAGTGGAGCCAGTTGCGCCACTCAACTTTGTTTATTTCGATAGACAATGCCGATGAAGTGCTTTGTCTGAAGTGTGGATAGAACAGTCTTTGGTAACCAGGAAATTTTTCGCTATACCCGGGGGCATGCAAACCTTTTGGCGTGCAAGCGAAGAGCGACCATTTATTTTTTAAATTTGTAGGTCCTCTAACCCTTTAAACTCGTAGGATTGGTCATTTCCTAACTTGCATAAAGAAAGGATGCGGGGCAAAGCTTTGAAAAAATGCCATTTTAGATGAGACATCCTTATTATATGACTGGATCGAGCAGTTTTAACGTGGAATTCAAGCTCGTTAAAAAATAAACATAAGCAATGAGCAAACGTTCCCCCAGAGTTTAAGCTCATTAAAAAATGAACCAATTTCTAGTAAATAACGATCGTGAATGCATTATAATCAGCCTTTGAAGCCTTGGTCATGTTCTCATCATCACCTCCACTCTGTATTGGCCGATCGTTCACCTCCATTTGATTGTTTACCCTCTTTAGGAACAACTACGAAGAGTGATCCTGTTAGCCATACTTGTGACACTACCATGATTGGAAATTTCCAAACCTTACCTGGAATTAGCTGCTACCCGAATTTATCACTCATTCCTCGAAAAACGAGTCTCCTTTAAGCTCTTTTCATCTGACTTGTAAAATATGAAAAGATTGCCGAGAAATTAGCCTCTCCAGCTCGTTAAAGTGACCGGAAGTGCTATACCTCTTTTAGATTTTAATCTTTTTGGACCTGAGGGATTATTACACAAAAAGATTGAGCGCTTGTTTTGTTCAGCTTGTTAAAATTACCGAAAATTCATCCCTTTTGTATTATTTTATACTTTTTCAGACTTAAGGGATTATATGACGAAAAAGGAATATTGGAGTTTTCTTTACGTCCCTTTTCAGACTCTCTAAAATTGAAAAGGACCGAGTTATCTTTGTCGTTAAACTTGTTAAAACCAAATAGCGACAAACTTGTCCATACAGACAAGAACGAGTTTCACTATCGCTAGGCTCGTTAAAACATAGCGATGGGTTTGCTCGAAGGGCAAATTATAGAAAAAGCATATGTTATCCTCCTCAAGCTTGACAAAAATAAAGAGGTACTGGTCAGCAATGACTGGGGAAAAATTGGGAAGAAAACTTGAAGAAACTTTATTGGTAGCAAGTCGCTCTTGACATGACACTTTCACTCCGCATCCGAGTCGGGTTGGGTTGTTCCATTCACTGGTCATATCACCATTGGTCCATCACACCATCCATATTTGGGTTTAACACTAGCAATCCATCATGTCAGTGTCACCGATATGTTCAAGAGAAGTCACTCAGAGAATTCACCTGTGTCTCATCCACTGCAATACATTTACGCTCCATTCTTTCATGACCGCCACCCTGAACCTTATGTCATCAGATCGTTTTCACCTCCATTAAAATCATTTGCTTCGTTCCGTGTCATTGATGTGGGATTCACTAAGGCCCTCCTATGACGGATCACTTCTTGTCGACATCAGCTCATTATCCAGGAAATCGATCTAGGAACAACCCTTTCAGTACTTTGAAGCTTGCATGCCTCAATGGCAAGTTTCTCACTTCCGGCAACAGGTTTACATCAATGGCCTTTGACTGAAAGATTTTGTGTGGCGTTCAACGCCAAGTCCCTTATTCACACCACGGGAATTGTACTGTAGTACCTTGAGGGTCATCATCATTATCGGTGATTCCTCTCGCGCCTGTTAACAACTTACATCATTGGCTGGTAATCAGGTGATGTCTTTCCATGTTTGACTCCACAACATCTCTCACATGGATCGACTTGTACTTTGAGTGAAGATCGAACGAGATTGAAGACCCCAAGTCTAGTTACATCCATCCGGGATGTGATATATATTCAGGAAAATAAAGACATCAAATGTACATCATTGCTGCACAGATAATCATCCAACCTAAGGGATGATGGCTCTACCAGAATCATCAGTCTGCACTCAGACGATTGTCTGTCTTATGTACATGAAAATGAATTTATAAAGTTGAGCATGGGAATGCTCGCCTTAGCTAGATCATGAAAATATTATGAAGATAATGTATTTTATTGTATCTTATTATAGGTCACCTTCCAGCTTGAAAAAACTTCAGATCCTCATGATAAAGCATTTCACCCAACATCAAAAGATTAACGACCTCATGCTTTAGGGGCAACTGTTATATACATTTTTGGGCACTACAACCCCAATCATAAATGTCCATAAACCAAGGGCTCCTAAGTCCCTAAAAGTGTTGTTCCAACTCCTAAAAGAACAAGGTCAACTGATTACAGCATCTCCCAGAACTTCTCCATGAAAAACTACTCAGAACTGGTCAAAACTGGACCATCTCACCTGCTCCATGGTCAAAGTGTGCTGCATCCCACCTAAATGCACACGGGAGGTGCGATGCATACTGAAAAGCCCTTCTATGGGGTGCGATGGGCGAGAGTGGACAAATGGCAGGGTCAATCTGTGAGGTGGAGGATCATGGAATCTTCTAGAAACTTCTCCTGTGACACTTGCCTCTCTGCATTCGCCTAGGGATGAGTAAGAGATCATCAATCTCCAAGTGGAATCAAGAACTATCAGAGAGAGGACACTAATCAAATCTTAGAAGCTGATTCACCCCCCCTTGCAAACATCTATATATGGATCTCTCATCCCAGAGATCTGGGGTCTGGAATTTTGTATCTTGTAAGGAAGTGCTGTTGGTTTCTTGGTGTAACATCATAGTGTTGGGTGATCTAAGATTTTTCATGAGGTGAAGAAGGGCTTTCTTGCTGAGAGGATGATGCTGGGTCAGAACAATTGGTTGTAATCCTCTTTGCTATTCTTGATTATTAATAAAGCTATTCAAGTTTTCCTCCACATTCTTGTACGATTGATGTTATATTCATTTGTGTGGTCAATATATATTTGGTCATATATTGTTTATGATAGTAGATCTTTGTTCTTGGATAGTGTTATGCTGCTTTGATTCCACATGTGCTCTTTGAAGCTGGGTAGACGAGGAAGTGAGTGGCAAAGATCTATCAGAAGGGAGAGGAATCAAGCAAGGAACCAAGTGCAAGACAGAGGTTGGTCTCCTTCTTTCCCCTCTTATCTACTTCTCATAAAGGAAAACGAAAGTGGTTTTAGTTTGTTTGTTTCTAAGGTAGCTACCAGCCTTAGTGGGACTAACAGCTCTGCATAGACACTAGATTTCCCGATAACATAAGGGTTTTCATTAACAAGGACACAATCTCCAACTTCGAAGTCTTCATCTTGCCTCTTGACCCATTGTTTCTCTGCCATTTTTCTTTGGAGGAGCGAAATTGGCTCACTTGACATACAGTTTCCCAAAATAATTTAGAAACATTTGGTCTCTCAAGGATGATAGGCTCAAAGTGCTTCCATGCCACTTGGAAGTTTAAAGGCTTGAGACTCTATTCCTCATTTGTGGACTCTTTAGAAAAAATATGGAAGGGGAAAGGATGAGTAGCGATTAACATCCTCGAATTAGAAATATTTCTATCTTCTAATCCTCTATCAATTCTAACAAAAAAGTTTCTTTGTTCCATTATTTTTTATTTTTGTAGCTTGGGAGGTACTCCAATCCTTGAGGATCGAGGGTTTGGAGGAAGGAGCTCCACAAGTGGCCTTGTGGGCTTGAAACCCAAGACTGGGGTTTTGCACCCATCGATGTTTGGTCCAAAACCATGGAGAATTTTGGACATTATATGGATGGATATGATAGAGGACGGTGAGGAGAATCCAACGCTTTGAGAATCGTCAAATTCTGAGATTTCCTTGATGGGATATGAATTTTTGAAGTTGACAATGAATTTTTTAGGTGTTCAAGTCATGTAGGCTTGAAGTGAAATTATCCAAAAGTCATGTCTCTTCCTGAAGCATTTGAGCTCTCTTGTTTGGTATACATATGAGGTGATGTCAAGTAATTTTAGCATCCAAATGTGCAACAAACATAGAAGATAAACTTCAGAGGCAATCACAACTTTAGAATAAGGTAGGTCAAATTTCTGTAGACTGGGTTTCCATAGGAAACAAGTTTCCACAAACTAGGTCTCTGCAGGAAGTGAGTTTCTGCAGGCAACCAGTTTCCACAAAATAGGTTTCTATAGGCAACGAGTTTCCGTAGACTGGGTTACATAGGAAACGAGTTTCTGCATACTAGTTTTCACAGGCAATGAGTTTCTGCAAACTAGTTTCTGTATAATGGTGCAAATGAAGTCGAGCCAACACATAATATCCTCATTTGGTTAAATTATTAGAGTGCTCTAGTGACTTGGTATTAACATAAGTTTCCTCTTTTAGCCCGTTGTCCCCCCTAACTATAATCATTTCTCTCTCCTCGTGATTATCACCCCACTCTTCAAGGAAACCACTTTGTTTTGAGTTGACATTTCCATGTTGCATGGGTGACTTATCTCATACTTGATTTTACTAGTCGACGGGTGGTCAAGTTCACTAGCCACCTCCAGCCTATTAAGACACCTTTTTTCGCTCAAAACACAATTTTGTCATTTTTATGTAGAGGGAGGAGTTTAGGGTTGCCATACCCGAGCCTACCTATGGATTGAACTGCTCCATAGCTTTACATGTTGGAGTTGGACCATATATCATTATGATCAAGGGAGTTGACCTCTTTGACTTATTTCATGTGCATGTCTTCATTCTTGATGCTACCTTGACTGTTGCTTTTATTGTGTGTTTGCAAGTGCCTCTTCTAATGTTTTAGTTGCTTCTCCTGGTGTAAATCCTCCCTAAGAATGAGATGTCTCTTCATAGATGCAAACAAATCTTGATCATTTTCTGGTGGTGGAAAACAAATAATATCAGTGATTGTTGTGTCATTACATAGGAGTAGTGTAGACATTGTAGAGATAGAAAATAGTAGCTTCTGTGTTTTTTCTTAAGGTAGGACAAAGTGGAGAATTTGAGTAGATTTTTGGTGAAATGGAATGTATGGGTGATGGATGGATGATGGAAAAATCATAGGAGGATATTCTTTATCATTTCTCAGAGTCAGGATGGTATTTTGGGCTATTTTCCTCCTCATACTCCCTCTTGTAGCTCCACAGGATCCTCTTGTAGCAATATAGGTTGTTCCTGTAGCATCATAAAGAGGAGGTGAAATTTGGATTTCTTGATGATAGGATGGTGGAGAGAGATAGTAATATGAATGGAGATGATGGATATGAGGTGTATGGATGGAGGAATGGATGATAGCTTGTAGGTTTTGGCTTGTAGCCATGAAATCTGCCACTATGTACAATTCTACAAAACAAAAGAAAGGTTAGCAAACATGATATAAGATTCTTTATTGTCCTCCCTTTTTCCTTTTCCTTGAGACACAAAATTTGCCTCAGAGGAGGTTTTCAACCTGCGTGCCACCCTAGGTGCCTTAAGGGAGGTTTTCTCCTAGGGATATTTATTAGTATTTTTTCTGTTTTTCTTTTTTTTTGGCATTTGGGCTTCCCCAGAGAGGTTTTCAACCTTGGATTTGACCTCAAATGCCTCATAAAGGTTTTCATCCAGGCATTTTTATTTGTTTGAGACATGTTTTTGGCGATAATCACATCAAAATGCAATGCATTCCTAGGAATGTTGTGGATTGGAAGCTATGAAACTCCTAATCACATTTAATTCTTTGTTGATTGAAATGATAAATTACTCCTTGGATAGAGGTATTCTATATAACTTCAACCTATAATCATTTACAAGCAAGGAAATCCCTTCCTCATAAATGGTTCTGATCTAGACAGTTCCATTTCCATGACACTTTTCCACTAGGTATGGACCCAACCATCTTGTCATTAACTCCCCTTTAAAATATTTGAACCAAGAATCATATAAGAGGGCCCAATCCCCTTCTTAAAAATTCTTTTCCTTCATATGCTTGTCATGCCAAAACTTCATTTATAGTTGTATGGCTTCAGTGTGTAAGATAGCTTGCATTTTGAAGTCATCTAAGCCATTCAGTTGGAGCAACCTTTCTTTCTTACTGTGGTGACATCTAAGTCCAACTAATATTCCATTCTCAAAGTTTTATATTCAAACTCAATAGAAAGCAAATATTTCTTCCCATAAACCAAATCATATGGAGTGAATCCAGTGGTGGTTTTCCAAGTGGTATTGTAGGCCCAAGTGGCCTCTACTAGTCTCTCTACCTAATATTTCCTACTGTTGCTAATAACCTTGGTGAGGATACTCTCCAATGCTCTGTTTGTGACCTCCACTTGCCCATTTTCTTGAGGGTGATAGGAAATGGATGTCTTGTGTTTGATATGGTGCTTCCTCATGAGATCTTCAATCAAATTAGATGTGAATTGTGCTCCTTAATCAGTGACTACCTCCCTTAGATATCCAAACTTGTAGAAGATGTTTTCTCTTAAAAATTATTCCACTTTTTGCCTAGTTGTTGCTTTGATTGCCTTTGTCTCATCACACTTTGTCAAGTAATCAGTGCACACATTGATGTCATTTTTATGTCCTAATGTTGGATCAATTGGCCCAACAAAATTCGTGCCCCACTTGTCAAACAACTCTAAGGTGACTTGAGGATGTACAAGCATTTCATCCATGGGTGTGGGTTTTACCATCCTTTTGTGCTGATCACATCTAGTGGTATATCTCCTTGCAAATTGCTGTAAAGTGGGCCAATAGTAACCAACTTGTAAAACTTTAAAGGTCGTCATTTTTGCAACAAAATGACCTCCACAAGGCCCATCATGACATGCTAAGAGGATGTCAAAGATGTCGTCTTCTCTTACACATCTCCTCAATATTTGATTTGGTCCTTGTTGGTAGGATAATTTTATCCATTTTTTAACCCTTTTTCCCTTCAAAACCATTACCTTATACCTTTGTTTTAACCTTGCAAACTCCCTTATTCCTTCACTATTCCAAGAATTGTAGCCCTTCCTGCACTAGCTTTATGTTTCATGTCTAAGGGTTATGAATGTGCTTAATTAATCATTTCCATAGATTTTATGCCTTTAAATCTTTAAAACTAATAATTCTATTCCTAGAAAATATTTGATGGACAATGAATTATTTATCTTATTAGCATGGTCGAGTGTAGGTAGGATTCCTACACCGCTGGCGAATCTTCAACTACCGTGACAGCTCACTAGTCCATGCGGACGCCATGTTTTGGAATGATTAACTCGAGTTGGGCTCAGAGCATGGAGGAAAATCAGGGATATGGTGGAGATTAGGTTGTCGACTGAATACCTAGAATAGTGTTTTGTTATAGTCGAAAGGCTTAGCACAAGCTGTTGTTGCTATTTTGTTATAGCTGAAAGGCTCAAATTGGAACACTCGTTGTAGTTTGGTTACAACCACAAGCCTGGAGGAATGTATAAAATGAAGGACTTAGATAGAAAATGGTAGAAAGCGATAGATTTAGCAAGGATACTATGATTCTGTGCTTTTGTAATTTTGCTTATGTCGCCCTCGTTGTGGGCTGGATTCAAATTCATGATGTATATTTGTTGATCATTAATAGAAAGGAACTACACCATGCTTTCTCAATATTGCACTGTAAATATGTGTTGATGCATTGATTAAAGAGCCGAGGCTTTATGTTTCCTTAATAGGGAAAAGAACTGGTTGGCTAGGCCCAAACCAACCCAGCTCCTTCTCCCTTGTGTTCTTCTATTTTTTTATTAAGGTGTGTTAATTATTTTTAATGCAAAGTGTGAAGTAAGTATATGTTTCTTTTATCTTTCTGCAAGGTTTAAATCTGATTTCATTATAGTGTGACAGATCTATGGTGTGCGAGTTCAATTGAAGTTTAATCTTATGATTTCCTTCTTTGAAGTTTAATCTCATTTTCTACCTGGATCATGCAAGCACGCATTCCTGCACTAGTGTGTTTGCAGTTTCACATATTGATTCTTCAGGTTCATTATAGTAATGGTATTTTGTTTTTATTTGATAAGTCTTAATGCAATCCTGAAGAGTGTGATTTTTATTAAGTCTTCATGCGATTCTGAAAAGCATGATTTCCATTCTGAAGTTCTTTTGATATTTTGAATTAAATGCACTTTTGAAACAAAACGTCGACACACACTGGTATGTGCCTGCACTTTATGCTATTTAGGAAAGATCTGATTCATGCGTAATAATTCTTAAAGGAAATCTTTCTGGGTCTAAAAGGCTATGCATGCAGATTAGTAGTGTGGATAGCTATTACAGGATTGAAGTTTGTTGTCATATTTAAATGATCTCTTAGATTACATGTAGAAGTTCCTTAATTGAAGTGTGCTTTGACTTTAGAATTAATTCTTGTTTTAGACATTAAAATATTAGTTGAAGCATCTTTCCGTTTGATGAATTTACTTTAAAAGTTCTATTCACCTTTGCAAGTTATTTTTCTTGGTAAACACATTATTTATTTCCTCGAAAGAAGAATTGGAAAGCTTGGTGCAGGAACCTCTGTCCCAATATAGGAATCGATCTCCTGAAATAGGAACATAGTGCTCTAGCCTTGAGGCTTAGAGTTCCAACATAAGACATAAATCTTCAGTACAGGTGTAAAATATACTCCCAGTGCTCAAACTTTGTTATGTTACTAGTGCAAGCACATTGCAAAAGTACAACAATAATAACTTAGTATAGGGAGGAAGATATAAAAGGATTCAGATATCTTCAAGGGTCAAATTATTAATCCGGAACACAACTATACTGAAGATAAACATATATTTACATTTTCAAAGATTGTTGCAAGAGGTTTTGAAAATTCCTTTCATTTGTTTTGCTACAAAGGTACTTTCTTTCATATTCCAGCACTAGAATATCTTTGGTGTAAATTTCTGGGTGATCTTTTCTTTATGATTTTGTAAGATTCCAATTAAGGAAGTAGGAATAAAGTTTGGAAAAGTTCATATCATTTCTGGCATTTCCTGGGTTTTGTCTCTAAGTTTACTAAACAGCCGGGTTGACAATTAAGTGTTCAAGGAGTCTGCTTGACAACAATTCCTACACCCAACATTTTGACGTTGTTGTCGGGGAGGCAATTTAAAATTGGTAAGAACTTTCCATTTTTTTGCAATAGGAGTGAGTCTACTATTATTTTTTCTATAGTATCCTTCTGTTGTTTTGAGGATTTTATGATTTATGATTTTCTTTTCCATTGCAGCAATTAACAAATTATTTTTCTTTTATAAGCATTTGAATTATTTTTTTTGGATTTGATTTTTTAAAATGAATGCCTAGAAAAGGTAGGGGTATGAAGCCCAATAAGGGCCGAAAAAATACTGAAATATCTAAAAAAATCTTCTCATATTGGACCTTCTTTTGCAGGTAGGAAGTCCAAGTTAATGTAAACTCATGACGCCGGAACAATCCACCTAGATTCTGGACACAATGATTTAGGTGTGACACAACCTAAAAAGGGGAAGAAGGAGGCTAAAGGCGATCGGAAAGTTCAATTCAGCATTATTCAACCTTCACCTTCTAGAAGTAGTTTGATTGGAGGAACAACAATGGATGATCACGAAGACCATGTAGAGGGGTTTGGCGAGAACCAGGTAAATGACGAGTAGTTCACTTTTGGATTCTCAATAGTGAACTTGGAAGAGAATGTACAAATGAAGAATATTTCACCTTCAGCTCTTCCACACTTTCGCGGTATGGTGCACAAAGACCTAGATTCATTTCTTTTTGAATTTGATATATTATGTCGGAGGTATGATTATTCTTCTTATGCCCATAAATTAAAGTTGTTTCCTGCAACTCTCAAGGATTCAGCCTTGTGCTGGTTCATGGGACTAGGAGGAAACACTATAAGCTCTTGGGACCAAATTAAGAGAGAATTTTTGAATAAATATTAGGAATATTGTAAAACTAAAGAAATGCAGGACGAGATCTTCACCATTATACAAGGTGATGTTGAGGCCTTGGAGGATTACGTAGAGAGATTTTTGTATATACTCCAAAGGTCCAAACCCAAATTTGATTTAAGTACTATTTGAACCTTGTTCCTACAATGACTTACTAAGGATTCTAGACATAATCTGAATTTTTTAGGACAATGAGACATTGCTCAGAAAAATTTTGAACAAATTTGTGACTTGTGTAGGAACTTCTCCAGAAACCAATCTAGATCCACTAGAGGAGGTCAAAGCAAAACTAAAAACTGGGATCTACAGATGTTATGATCATTGGCTTGGATAATAAGATGGACAATATGAAAATTGAAATAATGAATACTATTAGCAAACAAATAGACTCTTTGAAATTTTAGCAAAAACTAGAAAAGAACAAGAGTCATTGTCTATTTTTTGTCCAAAGTGTAGAAAGAAGCATCCTTTAAGAGAATGTCCTGCTGATATGAAAATTTCTAATAAAAGTGTGATTTGTGCAGAGAACCATGCCACCAAGGATTGCCCCTCCATAGCAGGATTAAAAGTTGTACTTCAAGGAGAGCATTCTAGAATCTGAGTCTTTACATGCCATGGGAGCGTGAAGGAATTGGCCTCAGGTATGTATAGTTATGGCTCCTGAACCACATTTTTATGGCTATAATGCATCTCCATGTTCTTATAATAATAATAATAATCACTCTTAACATTGGTAGCATGGGAACCATTTCCATCATGGACAGTCCTCTCAACCTTGGCAACAAGGATGGAGAGGGCAAAACTATTCATATCATTCCTATCCTGGGCAGATGCCATCATATCCTCCTTCTTATGCTCCACACCATATGTCACAACCATATTTTCCCTCTCTACCTCAGCAGAGCCAATCATTTCCACCATATCCTTTGCCACCACCATTCAGACCACCTCAACTACCTTCTCAACTAGTACCAAATCCTAATAATAAGGCAGTACAACTAATTCATTCGGTTGGACCGTCCCCTCTCCCTACCTATTGAACCTTGCTGTTTGGGATAAATGAGCTTCAATTGAGATTGGGAAGGGTAGTTAAACCAGAAAAACAAAAACATTCCACGGTGATTATTGAGGAGAAAAATGTGGAGGTAACTCCTGATCATTCGAAAAATAATATCACCCTCCTGCCCATTCCCGTACCTTCAAATTCACCATCTTCTTCAAACCAGCCCCCCTATATAGAGAGGTTGGCCATGGAGAAGAGCGACCCCGAGTCCACCTTGGCTTTTTAATTAAGGAATCTTTGTATAAAGATTCCTTTACTTTAGGCTATCCAAGGAATTCCCATTTGTACCAAGATCATTCAGGAATTATGTCTTAAAAATCCAGGGAGGAAGAGAGTAGAACCTTAGACCATTCAGTTTGTTGGTAGAGAATCTAAGTTGATGACAGGGTGCATATCGATGGAGAAATATATAGATCCTGGAAACCTGGTTGTTTTTGTCCAGATAGGTGATAACCTTGTCTCTAATGTATTAATAGACCTAGGGGTGGTCATCAATGTGATGGCCAGGCAAACCATGGAACAACTTGGGTTGAGCCACATTCGTCCGACACCCAATGTGCTTGAACTTGCATACATGTCTAAAATCAAGCCCGAAGGAGTATTGGAAGACTTGGTTGCCTCTATAGATTCATGGGAATACCCCGCAGATTTCATTGTGCTTCAACCAAAGAATCCCGTGGGAGGGAATCTTTTGATTCTGGGGTGACCATGGCTTGCCACGGTTGATGCCTATATTGAATGTCACTCTGGTGACATGTACATTTCACATGGAGACTCCAAGAAAAAGGTCACCTTATACCCACTTGCTAGATCTATTCGAGAACTCAAGGATATCTTACAGTGATATTATGACAGTGGTGATGAGGAGACCTGACCTATTTCTTCAATTCAACATCATACCGAGTCTGCTCAACATGGTGAATTGTGAGATTTCTTGAACAATCTAGACACTATGCCTAGTTTTGATATGCTTCATTAGATCTTTAGTCTGGATTTTCGAGAAAACTATGATTCCCAACCTTCATTATCCCATACCATAGCATCATCTTCCTGTACTCTTGAGCCTGAGACTACTCTTGTTGAAATCAGTCCAAGAAAATCCTTACATATTAGTTCAGACCTGGATTCATCTCAGCAAGAGCAACTTGTTACCTTGTTGTGAGATCATTTGGATGCATTCCCTTGGAGTTATGAAGACATGAAAGGAATTCCTCCTGAGATTTGTACTCATCATATCTATATCCAGGAGGGAGTCCAACCTATCTGACAACTCTAGAGGTGAATGAATCCCACACTAAGAGATATTGTTAAGGAATAATTACAAAAACTCTTATATGTTAATACCCATCCATTAGTGATAGTCCCTAAGAAATATGGGAGATGGCGTATTTACATTGACTATCGAGAATTAAACAAATCCACTCTCAATGATTACTATCCCCTTCCTTTCATTGATCAGGTGCTCGATACCCTTGCAGGTAAAAAGTAATTTTCATTTTTAGATGGCTTCAGTGGGTATAACAAAATCCATATCACACCTTCAAAACATGATAAAACGACCTTTACATGCCCTTGGGGTACATTTTCCTACCAAGTGCTTCCTTTCGGGTTGTGTAATGCACTCACTACCTTTCAAAGGGTGATCTTGAATGTGTTGAGATTTATATGGATGACTTTTCTATGCTTGGTAACTACTCATTTGATGAAGGGCTTAAAAATTTAGAAAAAGTCCTTTTACATTGCCAAGAGGCCCATCTTGCTTTGAGTGATAAAAAATGTAGATTAATGTGAAAAGCAAGAGTGGTTCTTAGTCATTTGATTTCTGACAAAGTTTTTAAGGTAGACCCTGCTAAAATTGAAGTTATTATTCATCTGCCTACACCAAAAAGTCAAAGGGAAGTAGGAGGTTTCCTGGGACATGTTGGTTATTACCAGACATTCATTGAAAATTTTTCCAAGTTTGCTACCTTCCTTTTCTTATTACTAACTAAGGATAGTGAATTCACTTGGTCCGCGACTTGCCAACAATCGTTTGAAACATTGAAGGAAAAATTAGTACAGGCACCAGTTTTGAGGGGACCAAACTGGTCCCTGCCATTTCATATTTCCTCTTATGCTTCAGACACTGCTATTGGTGCAGCCTTAGGACAAGAAGAGAATAAACATTCCTATGTTATTTACTATATCAATAAAAGAAATTCACCTGCCGAATTTAACTACACAGTGACTGAGAAAGAATTTTTAGTTGTTATTTTTAATATTAATAAATTCAAACATTATATTACAAGATATGAAGTTTATGTGCATACTGATCATTCTATTATAATCTATTTAATGAATAAGCATTTAACTAACAGTAGAGTGATTAGGTGGTTACTTTTATGATAGGAATTCAATGTCACAGTTGTTGATAGGCTAGGAAAGTCTAACATTGTAGCTAATTATCTTTCCATATTAATCAATCCTAGCGAAGCAATTCTTGTTGATGATGATTTCCCTGACGAACATCTTTTTGCTATGTCAACAAAATCTCCTTGGTTTGCTGACATAGCCAACCATTTAGTCACAGGAAAGACACCACCTCACTTATCCACTCGTGAAAAGTGGAATATTATTCAGAAAAGTGCTTCATATTCTTGGATAAAGGGAGACCTCTTTTACACTGGACCAGATTTTGTTATTTGTAGATGTGTAAGAGAGGCAGAAATGTTTGATATTTTAAAATCTTCCCATGATGAACTTTACAGTGGCCACTTTGCTGACAAACGAACTGCATATAAAATTTTACACACTATCTATTTTTGGCCTTCTTTGTTTAAGGATGCCAAACAATATGTTAGGTGTTGTGATAGTTGTCAACAAATGGGTCAACCTATTCAAGCCAATGAGATTCCTTTATGTCCTCAAGTCATGATAGAGCCCTTTGAAAAATGGGCTATTGATTTTGTAGGAGCCATGAATCCCACATATTTAAATAAAAAGCATATCTTGGTTTGTACTGATTTTGTTACTAAATGGGTTGAGGCTAAAGTTGTTTCTTTTGCCACTGAAAAAGTTGTTGTTTTTTTGTTTAATGAAATTTTTAATAGATTTGGTGTTCCTAGAGAAGTTGTTTTTGACAATGGGTCGCAGTTTGTTTCTAACTTGGTACAGGAAGTCATGAATCAATATAAGATTTAGCATGATAAATCTACACCGTACCACCCGCAAACAAATGGCTATGTGGAATCCAAAAATAAGGTGATTGAATCCATCCTCACCGAAATAGTAAACATGCACAGAAAGGATTGGGCTAGTCTGTTACCTGAAGCCTTATGGGCTTATCGAACCACCTGGAGGAATAATATGGGGCATACACCATATGAGCTAGTGTATGGAAAGCAAGTCGTTTTACTGATTGAATTTTAGATAAAGGCTTTCAGGACTGTAGTTCATTTCGGTCTAGATCCCTCAGAAGCATAACAACAGTGTCTATTGCAGCTAAACAAATTGGATGAATTTCGAAGGGATGATGTTCAACAGAGTATTTTGGTGCAGCAGCAACACAAGAAATGACATGACAAGTTTATCAGGAAAAAGCAGTTCCAACCAGGTGATTGGGTACTTCTCTATGATTCTAGATTTGAACATTTTAAAGGGAAGTTCTGTACTCGTTGGATGGGACCGTATGAGGTGATTCATGTCTTCGACAATGGGGCTGTAGAATTCAAAACCATCGATGGGCGGGATTCAATCTTCCTTGTGAATGGGCATAGGGTTAAAGTATATTTTCAACCCATCACAAATTAAGACTTCATGTAGCAAGTGCAGCAGCAGTCTGAACTTCAGTTGGTAGGTGGCTATGCCAACCTAGTGTGATCTAATTTCTTGTCTCTTGAAATGAAATTTAAGGAAAATCCAAAAAAAATTATATAAAAAATTAAAAAGAAGAAAACAAATTTAAAAAGAAAAAGAAAAAGAAAAGAATTTTTCTTATGATTGTGAAAATCAATTCTACTGACATGATTACAGAAGGATAAACCTAAAAACCATCTTGCTGGCAGGAAGATCAGTTCTAATAAAATGGGAATGTTGATTGATCTTTAAATGTGTTAACTGTCACCAAGATGAAGAAGGTTCAAGTACCGTAATCGAGCCCTTATCCAGGTTTGGGATAGCTCGCACATAAATTTTTATTTCAGGCAACACTCAATTCCCACTGCATATATTTTATGGATCAGCACTATGCGTGTTTATATCAAGTGAAATTTTCCTTTCTTCTATTCCCATTTTCGAAAAAAAATCCCCTTATTTTCTTCTTTTTATCCCAAAAGTTTACCATCCCTTTCTTCAAAAAAAATTCCCTATCTGATTTTGTATTTCCCTCTTTTCCCTTGAAATTATTTTCCCCAAAATCCCTTTTCGATTTATCACTCTTGGTGGTTTCGGTCTTGAATTCCCTGTCGTAAATTCCTTCCCATTCTAGAAATTTACCCTTTTCCCACTTCTTTTTTTTCCCTCATGGATTGATTACGAGATCTGATGTGAACCTACAAATTAGATTGAAAGGCATATGTTAACACCAAGGAATCGCAAATAAAATATCCTTTATACATTCAACACATCTTTTTTTAATCCATTATATGAATTGTATTCTATCAGAATTCTCTTTTGGCTCCTATTATGCTACACATATCCCTAGTGCAGGAATGTGTGTTCAAAGTGCAAGTAGATTCGATGCAGGCATGGGTAGTGCAAGCATGTTTAAAGTGCAAGCACACTTAGTACAGGCATGGTTAGTGTAGGCACATTCAAGTATAGGCATGATTCAGTGCAGGAACCCTCACTGCTGAGCATGCCCAATTCAAAACACATGTTCCGGTGCAGGAACTCCTCGTGCAAAAAAAATGCATAGTGAAGCTTATCTTTTGTTTCATGAACCTTTGTATAGGAAAAACAACTGTGCCACTTGTAGACCATGGCATTCAATTTATATTATTATTAATGCTTTGTTTCATCATTTACTAGATTAGGGAGCAATAATTTAAGTGCAAGGATATTTTAGGCTATACAATCTTATATTTTTAATTACTAAAGTACGCTTTATGTGAAATCATGGAGTAAATGTAGAGTGGTACAATTCTCCCAGAATTTGATACTTACCTTCCCTTAAAAAACTCATCACCTAATAATAATAGCCTCACCCCATGTTCGACCTTGCATGAGCGTTATGTGAAATTATTATCTAAACCATCAGCTCTTCTAATCATTATAGCTTGCATGTACTAGCACCAATTCACGTTCGCATCCATGTAATTTTAATGAGGGAGCATGACCCTTTGGGAAATGGTTGATTTAACGGCGAATTTGTATCTCGATCACCATTTGAGTCTTTTTTGCTATGATATCTTTTTGAAATAGAGAGCGGGTGAATTTGAACAGACATGGCACCTATAAGGATCAAGCCATTATCCATAGAGATGGAGCAGACAACTGAGTTCAAGAATAGTCTTGCAATGTTGCAAGAATCTAGGTTCCTCCTATTCCTACATAATTTTGATGGGTTTGACTCAGGTGTGGTAATAGAATTTGCCTAGACCTTCGATGGGAGCCAAGCCAAGGTTTGTTCATTGGAATTTGTAGTAACAGAAGAATCAATATCTGAGGCTATAGGGTTGCTAGCAGTGGGGGAGAAATGGTTCAAGAAGGAAAAGTTAGAAAATAAATTGCGGCGCCAATTCATGGTCAACCCAAAGCAAAAGGTAGATTGGAAGAACAACCTCCAGTAGAATGCCATGATAGGGAAGTGGAAAGATCTCATGTATGTGTTGCGAAATTTCCTTACTTGCGAAGGTTGTTATTCACTAACTTTCCTCTACCACATATTCCTACTCTTACACTTTGAGTCCAGTATGCTCATCAATTTCCCATATTATTTGCTCGGAATTTTAGAAAAGATGGCGAAGGGGGTTCAGAAGGGAAAATCCAACCAGGCCGCATGCAGATTATATCACCATGAGCTGATCACTATCTTATTCAAGAAGGAATTAGAAGCTAGAAGTATGACTTGGGAGGAATTCTTGGAGGAGTTTCGGGGTGGAGTGTAGAGAAGTCGACTCAAAAGAAAAGTGCAGAGAAGTAGACCCAGAAGAAGAGTGTAGAAAACCTGAAGATGACTCAAAAGAGGAGTGCAGGAAAAAACAAGAAACCAGAAATGATGACCTTGCGTCCTACTAAGACCTAGAGATTGGCCAAACGAAGAATTGCCTTCTCAAGGGTGGGTCACATTCAATTAACCTCTCTGATTCTGATGGATGACTCACTAGATGCTTCGCCAAGTAAAGATAATCTTTCGTTTCTTGCTGAAGCAGCAGATCACACAGTGTTTGATGGTGACTATGTGGAGAAGGAAGATGACACACCCTTGTCGGTCCTCCTTGGCAGAATTAAGAAAAGAAAGGTGATGTTGAGTACAAGTAAGAACCCAACATAAGGTCAACTAGATGACAAGTCACAGGGTGTTGAAACCCCCAACGATTTTGAAGAGCGGGGTACTAAAACCCTTGACATGATGAATGAGCAGGGTACTGAAAGCCTTGGCACGATGAATGAGAAGGGTGCTCAAACCCTCAATGGTTTTAAAGAATAGGGTACAGAAACCCCTAGTGGTATAGATGAGCAGGGCACTGAAGCCCTTAATAACTTTGAGGAGTAGGGTACTGAAACCACTAAAAAGGAAAAAATGGAAGGCACTGAGACCCTTATTAACATTGATATTCTAGGTGTTTAAACCCTTGATGTTATTACAATGTAGGAAGTGAAAGGTGGCCAGGATCATTTTGACCTTGATAATGAGGGCACATTTCTAGAGTCAACTACTGAAAAGTTAGTGCTTGAGGACTTGAGAATGGAGAACTCCACCCTCTGCTTGAATAGTCGTATAGAAGGACTCAAGCAACATGTTTATGGCTTGGAGGTGTTAAAATAAGCCATGAAGGAACAACCTACAGAGCAGAAATGAGAAAACACAGAGTTGGCAAGGGAGGTGAAGGAATATAAGCGACAACTTAAGATATGGAATTATTGGGCTTTGAAGTGTTATGAGCGTCTTAAGAAGGTGACCAAGAAACTTAAAAAGGTTCGAAGGTGGAAGGAAAAGATAATGAAAGTAGGGATTAGTATACAAGTTCAAAATTAAATAAAGGCCCTTCCATTTTGTTTTTTTTGCAGCAGGTAAGGGTTTTGTGAGGACCCACAATAACTTAAGGAGGGGATGATGTTGGTAGGCTAAATTGCTCCATTTTTTTACCCTTTTCCCTTCAAAACCATAACCCTCTACCCCTGTTTTAACCTTGCAAACTCCCTTATTCCTGTACTAGTCCAAGTATCGTATCCCTTCCTGCACTAGCTTTATGTTTCATGTTTAAGGGTTATGAATGTGCTTAATTAATCATTTTCATAGATTTTATGCCTTTAAATATCGACAACTAATAATTCTCTTCCTAGAAAGTATTTGATGGACAACAAATTAGTTATCTTGTTAGCATGGTCGATTACAGGTAGGATTCCTACACCACTGTTGAATCTTCAACTACCATGGCAACTCACCATTCCATGTGGATGTCGTGTTCTAAAACGATTAACTCCAGTTGGCCTCAGAGAATGGAGGAAAATCAGGGATATGGTGGAGATTAGGTCGCCGGATGAATAGTGTTTTGTTATAGCTGAAACGCTTAGATTGGAATGCTCGTTGTAATTTGGTTACGGCTGCAGGCCTGGATGAATGTATAAAACGTAGGACTCAGATAGAAAATGGTAGCGAGTGATGATCATTAGCACAAGTTGTTGTTGTTATTTTGTTATAGCTGAAAAGCTCAGATTCGAACGCTTGTTGTAATTTGGTTACGGCCGCAGGCTTGGATGAATGTATAAAATGTAGGACCCAGATGGTGAGTTCCAGTATTGCAGCAATGATGCTGCAACTCCTGGGACTCCCTACTTTACTTTTATCAACCCGGTAGTTCGTAACAGACTTGGAAGCAACGGTGTTGTATGCACAAGTACTAGCTCTTACTGCAGGCTATCACTTGATTAGCTGGCACAAGTTCACTAGGAGCTTAAGCCAACTTCTATGAGTCTTCAGAAGAAGCTTTTAACTGTGATGGAAGAAAGCTAACTCAAAAGAGGATATTCTACTTGCAGAAAGAAGATGAAAATTGAAAGGAAATGCAAACCTTAGCAAACCTTAGTTTTACCCACTAACCATACTTTTGCAAGAAAAATAAAAGAAACTACTGAAATGGATGCCATTGACTACTGAAAAGGTAAAATGCATGTATTCAAGCTACTTTTGAAGGAAACTATGGAAGAATCATCTTTTTGTACTTTTGAGCAATTTTATGCAGAATTATTATGCTTGTGTTTTAACTATTTGTGACTGTGCAGAGGTTTGGCGGCAATGGGAGATGGTGTTGGCTTTTGTAGGAGGTTGGGAATGAGTGGAGTGGACCTGAGGAGTCCTTAGTACCCTTCTGGAGACTTCCACTATGATCAGACTTTGAAAAATCGCTCACATGGACTTCTACAGGAGGCTGCAGGGGATCTACAAGAAGTTCTATAGGAGGCTTTACAGGAGGAGGCCGAAAGTGGTTTTTTGGAGATTTGAAGGAGAAAAAAACGGTGGGAAAAGGGAAATGAAGGCTAGATTGAGGTTTCAAAGGGTCTAGGACTTTGTTGATGAAGTTCAAACATGAAAGAGATGGTTGGATTTGTTCAAGGGTCAAGGAAGCAATTTTGCACAAGAACGTAGAAATTAGGGCAGTTTGGGAAAGTATGGTGAACGAGTGGAGGAAATATTGAGATATGGACTAGATCAGGTTGGGTGATGGGAGAATGATAAGCTGGAGGGTTCTACAAGTGAGCTACACACTTACTTTTCAAAACTGTCCGAAGCAATAACTAAAAAAACAGAGTTTTACCTATTTTAACCTAATTCTGACCTAAAAACCAGAAAAGTGCTGAATATAACTTTATGGACAAGAAATTATGCAAGAAATCCATGGAAATGGAACAAGAACAGATCTAATCATGTAAATACAACTGATATTAACTTCTCCAACTCGAAATCTCTCACTAGCAATTGCATTAGAAACCAAAAATAGTGTTTTGGTGGCAGCAAGAGTGCCTTGGTCTCAATTCATGGTCCCACAGTGGGAGAAAGGAGATCAAGGCCTGCTTGGTATTATTTTTGTGGATCTTCTTCTATTATTGCAGCAAAATATCTAATTAACCTGAAGCTAGAACAACTATTCTAATCATAAAAAACAACCCAAGTAACAAAGCAAGATTTAATCTAAACAACATAAATTATTTCATGAATGCAAGAAAAAAACATATAAATACACAAAGAAGGTGCTGGGCACTTGGGTTGGGCCCAACCCCAAGAGCTACAGCCCCCTTAGAAAGATCAGTGCTAGTTCAAGGCTGGATTCATTTTCATTGATCAAAAAAATAATGTTTACATCACAAAACTGTCTACAGAAAGAGCTCGAAAATGAGCTGAATACAGGGGTGCACTAAGGTGCGAAAATAGACTATCAAATGGCTAAAATCTAAATAACAAAACTGAGGCACTAAGCCTTCTTATTTATACAAATGGGGACTTCCAACAGTCCTCCTAAAATCAAGGAACTCGGCTTCCTGGAACTGAAGATAAATAGTAGTCCTACTTCACTTGCTCGGCTGCCCCTTGGAATCATCAATGTAGTTGCTTGTGCTCTGAGTTTCTAATGGAGAATTCAAGGTAGGGGTTCATAAATGAAGGGTAAAACCTCCTACAAATCCTCTCCCTTGTTCTTCCTCGAATTTGGCTACCAAATGCTCATTAAACCTTTGATTTTGTCTCAAAATTGACCAAAAATCTGCATAAAGCACACATTAGACTTTTTGGCATAATGACTAACCCAATTCACTCTATTAGCATAAATATAATAAAAAACATGCAATAAAATAATGAGAACGGAGGATTAAGTCAAAATAAGAGGCTGATCCCATATAATTACCCATTTCTTGGGCTCATCATCACCCCCCACTGAAGGTGTTGCTCATCCTCTGAGCAACTAATATATTTCTTCATCCTTGATGGCTCTGATGGATTCCCTAACAACCCATGCTTCTGATGTGATATCCTCCTCTTTATCATGGAATCCTGCCTTTCTATCCACCTCCTCCCACTGTCGTCTTTCTTCTTCCTCTTTTTCCTCTTCTTTCATCTTCTCTGTCTCTATTAGCTTTACTTCCTCAAGCTCTGTTTTGGTTTTCTTCTCATCTTGTTTAGTTTCTGCCTTTTCTTCTTTAGTCTTTTTCTTCTCTGGTTTAGTCTTTTTTTCTTTTCTATTATGGGTTTCCTCCTTTCTTCTCTGATATTTTTGTTCTCTGTTTTAGGTTCTTCCTTCTCATATTCTGTTTTGATTTCCTCCTCTGTTTCAAGTTCTTCTTTCTCTATTTTGGTCTTTTCCTCTTCTTTTGTTTCCTCCTCATCTTCCCCTGCTATATTTCTAAAAATCTCCCAGGCTATGAAGGTGTTCTTGGCAACTTGACCCAGTGGTTTTTCTTCTTTGCTCCAAGGAAGTCCAAGTGGGAGGCTTGTAATCCTACTGATAAACTCCAATGTAAGTTCTGTGGTTAGACCCCTGAAATTGACTGTGGCATGGGTTTTTGAATGGGGTCTTAGGGACATCAAAAATTCTTCAGTCACCTCCTCGTCATATCCCTGAATTATTTCAAAGAAGGGTATCCAGTTTTCCCTGGTGAAAAGGGTCACCACCTCAGGGTTCTCATAAAATTTGCAAGAGTTCAAAGGTTCTTTTCTCATGAAACCTCCTGGCATGGTGTTGAGTGCTTTTTAAAAATGCTCAGGTGAGGAAGAAGGCAACAACTTTCAGAACTGGAAACAGAGGAATAGCTGAAGTTTGTCTTTCTAAAACTAGAGAGGGAATTTCTCATGTTCTTTTTCACCACATCAATTTTGTAATTTGTCCCTCCCTTCAAACTGTTTTCACCCTGAAATTACTTCTTGGCTTTTGGAAGAACTTCAATATTTTGACAAAATAGAGAATATATAAAACAATGTTTTTTTCACACAGAGTAAACAGACTTGCAAATTCGTTTTTTCATAGGCTTGGTTTCTATGGTTGCACCCATTTTCCTTACAGGAGAATACGGGAAAGGGAAAAAAAAATAGATTTTTGAGTGCAGAGAAGAAGACTAAGAGACTGTATGGAATTCAGGAAAACACAGACAGACTTTTGAGCTCTCTTTCCTTTCTTTTTTCAACCCAATACTTTGCTTCTAATCCACCACCTTGTATAGATATATCACATGCAGAGTGGGTTTCTGATCCTACCTCTTTTCAAGCTCGAATTTCACATAAAATCCCAAATTTTCTTTTACGGAGCTGCTCACTAGCCTTCCTGTAGAACTGTTATAGCTTCCTGTAGAATGCCGATAGCGGAAAATGACAGAGAACGATGGTTTCGAGGCTATGGAGGTGGTATAAAGCTTGTTGTAGCTACAGGGATGATGATAAAATGGAAACAAAGGTGGTGAATGAGTTTGAGGCAGAGTACTTATGCTTTCTGTGAAATATTTCCACTGATGGTGAGCTGGAAAAAATGTGCGTTGGCATTATTTGGACTATTGGTCCCTACTACAGTGCCATCATGAGACTTTACACTTTCTGCCTGTAATCACTTCCCATTATCTGCGCTTGAGTTCAAAACATCTGCCACTACCTGTTTTTTTAGATTTCCTGTGAGTTGGCTAGACATGTGTGCTATATGATTTCTGACTGAGCGCTGTAGAACTGGACGAGGTGTTGTCTGAACTGGACAAGGGTGGCCAGTTAGTTGGCCACCGATCTCATTTAATCACAACCATCTCACTGTCCAGGCAGTTTTTAAATTACATTCATGCAATAGAGGAACGGGTTTAATCACTTACCTGGAAGTTGAATGCATTTGCTGTAAGGTGTTGTGGCCTTTCCTTCTGTTGCATGTCTTTGTTTCTGTGGATGCATGCTTGTTTGGTTGCTGATATGTGGCTATGCTTTGTGCAGGTTCCTTTCTGGTTGGATTTGATCTTCAGGAGTCTGCTCCAACCTTCAGATTTGTACCCTCATGCTGCTGATGCTAGATTTTTGCAGGACAGTGACTTGTTTTGTCCATAGCTCCCTAACGGTAGACTGGATTGACCTAAAATTTTTTTCAGCATGTTTCCATTGTCATTTTGCACCTCCCATAGAAAAATTGTGGTCAATGGATGCACATATTTCGAGAAAATATGAAAATGGTTGAAGGTGTCAGAGGTTAATTTCTTGGAATCCGTGCACTGGAATTAGCTGAAATTGCTTGGGCAAGTTACTATCACCCATATGCATCTCCCCATGAAATAGGTTTTTAAATGGATGAACGAATATGGAGAAAATGCAATAGTGGTTGAAGGTGGTGGAGGCTGATTTCTTGGAAACTGTGCACTAGAATTGGCTGAAATTGCTTGGGTATCTTGCCATCATCCCTATACAACTCCCCATGAAACAGTTTTTTAAATGGATGCATGGTTTTCAAGTTAGGGGAAAAACAAATTTGTTCTCTATGTATTTTTGTATCAGAACATTCTGCAGTTTTTGTACAGTAAGAAAAATGAGCTTGGGCTGTAATGAAAACTTGGAATTGATGGGAGAGAGGTTTGAAAATTACAGGGGGATTTATAAATGCTTTATGAAGTTTCCCTATTCCCCAAACTACTTTTGAAGTCCATTTCTAGCTCTCTGTAATTTCTACAGGAGCCTCCTGTAGAAAACACAGTTTTTAGAAAAGAAGCACAGTGAGGTGGAAAGAATGTCAAGAATGATGGAGAAGGGTGAGGGAATGTAGGATAGGTACTGTTATTGGTTTCAGAGCTTTCTTGGCACCTGCTGCTATTTCATGAAGTCCTCTTGCACCCCTACAATACAACTGTACATTCATTTTTTCTTTTTTCTTTTTCTCTTTTTTTTTGAAAATAACTAGGGTGCCTCAAGGAAGTTTTCACCCTAATTGTCTACCCTGGGAACCTCCAAGGGAGGTTTTCACCCAGGGATCTTATTCCCTTTTTATTTTCTCTTTTTTCTAACCCATTGACCACATCATGGAGGTTTTCAATCAATGAACCAATCTGAGGCGCCTCGGAGGAGGTTTTCACCTTAGATTTTTATTTTTATCTTATTTTTCATTTTTTCTTTTTTTTTTTTTCTCTTATTTGTTTCTACCCTACCCTACTTGAAAAAAAAAATCCTTTTCAAGTATAAAAATAATTCCAATGGAGCCATGTGCACATCGAGATGAGAGACAAAATGACGTGGAGGCTTGAAATGCATACTTTGACAGGTATCCGAATTTTAGAGACCAAATGATTTGACTTTGAAGAGATCTAGCATAGTTGAGGAAAAGAGTGATGTTGCACCTTAGTGACCGTCAAGAACCATATCTCAATATAGTTGTGATGTCCTTGGCCTTTCTGCTAATCTGGATCATTCTTCATGTCTTCTTCTACCATGACCTTCATATCTTCCTCTTTTTGTTGATTCTTCTCTTGAATACATGGAGGATTTGATGGTAACCATGAGGGAGCTCTCTTTATCTCTGATTATATTGTCTTTTCTTTATCAGGTGCAGCCAATGGTTCTTTGACCTTCTCTTTTGCATCTTCTTCTATTGGATGTGGTCCTTCAATGATATCAATATAATCTATTTTTTTTCAATACTCTTCCTGACCTATGGTGAATATCATTGAGCTCAAGAGGAGTTGTTTGGAAGTGCTGTACCTCAGATTTACAATTGGGTTGAGCTACTCCAATGTGCGGGTTTGGAAATGGTGGTTCCCCACTATATACTTGTTGGGCCTGTCTGTTATTCGGGTTCGCATTTAGTTGAGCAGGCATTTGGGGTTGCCTTGGTGGAGCAGAGGGTGATGGTTGCGGTTAAGTAGGTGGTGGAGGAAAAGGAGCGGGAGGAGCATTACACTGGGGCCTCCACCCCTGATGAGGTGAATTCCGCTAAGGCTATGGCTGAGTGTAGGGGTGAAATGGATGAACAACTAGTTGGGCATAATATGGAGATATGAAGGACCAACGACGAGGTGTGGACTATGAAGGATGAGCAGGGGGACCCCAAGAAGGCATGGAAGTGGCTTGATAGGGGTTGTAATAGGTCTGGGATGTCCATTGCATTCCCTGCTGGTAAGGTTTGGATCCATGTGGCCTCCTTTAGTTCATGAAATAGAGTGGTTTAGTGGCTCCTTTGGCCCTTTGATATGTAGCTTTGATTCTAGGTAAGCAAGGGCACTAATTTGTAGGATTGTCTTCTTCACAAACAAAACAAAATTCTATGGAGTGCAATGGACATTCGTTCCTATGATGCTTTCTAGTGCACCTGTGACTAAAAATGGCCAAAGCCCTCTCTACTTCCTCTTGTTTTATTTTGATATGCATGGCAAGCATCTACCACATCTCACTCTTGAAGTCTTCCCACATGTTTCCAATTTCACCTTCAATGGATGAGTTGGAAGAAAAGGTACTACTCCCAACATTTCAGTTTTAAGCCATTGGCTCAAGAGGAATGTTTTCTTCTTCTTCTCCCCTATAGATTCTTCAAATATGTCTTGTTGTCCACCTAAGGGTTCTTCTTAATCATAGCCATCGAAAAAGAGAGAAGATTGGCTGTGTGAAGCGGTGGGGGTGTTGGGAAAACATTTTCCTGAATTATTTCTACTCCTACGAGGCATGAAAGGAAATATTTTTGGTGATTTTTGTTTTTTTCTGCTTGTACCTGCAAAACTGAAATGGATTGAACAACAAATTGCAACTAATTGAAATGAACTTGCTGAAATGAGATTGCAGAATTGAAATGAAAGCAGGAAATGACTAATCTATTTTTCTGAAATGGAAATTGCAGAATTGAAATGAAAGCAGGAAATGTCTAATTTACGCTTGCGGAAATGAAATTACAGAATTGAAATGAAAGCAGGAAATGTCTAATTTACACTTGCTGAAATGAAATTGCAGAATTGAAATGAAAGCAGAAAATGTCTAATTTATGCTTGCTGAAATGAAATTACGGAATTGAAATGAAAGCAGTAAATGACTAATCTATTTTGCTGAAATGGAAATTGCAGAATTGAAATGAAACAACTACTCTACTCTTGCCGAAATAAACTATTTAGCAGAATGTTGAACTAGAAAATAGAAGAAAAGCAGTAATCACAAAATACTTTGACGCTTCCCCGACAACGGCGCCAAAAATATGGTGAGTTCCAATATTGTAGAAATGATGCTACAACTCCTGGGACTCCCTACTTTACTTTTATCAACTCGGTAGTTCGTAACAAACTTGGAAACGATAGTGTTGTATGCACAAGTACTAGCTCTCACTGCAAGTTGTCACTTGATCAGCTGGCACAAGTTTGCTAGGAGCTTAAGCCAACTTCTATGAGTCTTCAGAAGAAGATTTTAACTGTGATAGAAGAAAGCTAACTCAAAATAGACTATTCTATTTGCAGAAAGAAGATGACAATTGAAAGGAAACACAAAATCTAGCAAACCCTAGTTTTACCCACTAACCCTACTTTTGCAAGAAAAAGAAAGGAAACTACTGAAATGGATGCCATTGACTACTAAAAAGGTAAAATGCATGTATTCAAGCTATTTCTAAAGGAATTTGTGGAAGAATCATCTTTTGTACTTTTGATCAATTTTATGCAGAATTATTATGCTTGTGTTTTAACTATTTGTGATTGTGCAGAGGCTTGACGGCAAAGGGAGATGGTGTTGGCTTTTGCAAGAGGTTGGGAAGGTGTGGAGAGGACCTAAGGAGTCCCTAGTACCCTTCTAGAGACTTCCACTATGATTAGACTTTGAAAAATCGCTCGCATGGACTTCTCCAGGAGGCTGCAGGGGATCTACAGGAAGTTCTACAGGAGGTTCTACAGGAGGAGGCCAAAAGTGGTTTTTTGGAGGTTTGAAGGAGAAAAAACGTGGGAAAAAGGAAATGAAGGCTAGATGGAGGTGTTAAAGGGTCTAGGACTCTATCAATGAAGTTCAAACTATTGGGTTGTGTTATATTCTTTCCACATAGTTAACAGGAGGTTTGAGGGGTACCCATAACCCCACTTTATGCGTTGCCCCAGAAAACTTTGATTTTGGACCCTATGTTAGGTTGGGCGGACCCACCTCTGCTTTTGTGTATGATTTTTTCACATGTCTTTTGGATGCGATGGTTTTTCGGTCCATGGTATTGGACGCAATGGTTTTTCAGTCCATGGTATTGGATGCTTCAGCATGTATAAATATGTATTATAACATTGAAAGGAACATAATGAAAAATCAAGTTGGTAGTTCTGTTTTTGGGATCTAGTGGGAAAATCTCTATGTATATGTGTTTTATGTGTTGTGCTCTTACATTTTTCATTTTTCTGTGTTTTAGAATTCGTATGCAGGTAATTTCTGCATGGGGTTAAAACCTACATTTGGTATCAGAGTTGTTTTTGGCTTCAAGGGGATGCCTTTATTGTTGAGGGGTTTCTCTCGGGCCTGTGGTAGACCTTGTTCAGTGGGAGATCTGTGAGATCAATTCTGGTGGTGAAAGAAGATGGAAAGTGGTGGAAAGATAGAGATCAAGAAATTTAATGGTCAGAGTTTTGAGTTGTGGAAACTCAAGATGGAGGATCTGTTGGTGGATAAAGATCAGTGGATCGCGGTAGATCCGAGAACTAAACCAATGGGAGTGACCGATGAAGAATGGAAGAAGTTGGATCGGAAGGAAAAGAGCACAATACGATTATGTGTCTCAGATTCAGTATTGCTGAATGTATCATGGGAAGCTACGACGAAGGCTCTGTGGGACAAGTTAGGGACTTTGTACCAATCTAAGTCTCTGGTGAATAAACTATTCCTACGGAAAAAGCTGTATAATCTGAGGATGAAAGATGGAGACTCAGTGACAGGGCATCTGAATGCGTTTAATACTGTGGTAATTCAATTATCATCTGTTGATATTAAAATTTTAGATGAAGATAAGTGCATCAGTCTGTTGTGTTCTCTACCAGATTCGTGGGATAGTCTAGTTATTACAATAGGTAGCAATGCAACTGCTTTGCAGTTTGATGAAATAGTCGCAGGCTTGTTGAGAGAGGAGATGAGACGGAAAAATATGGACAACCAAAATGGTGATGCCTTGTCTGTACGAGGATGGTCCCGGAATAGAAACAAAAATAAGTCATTGAGTGGGAGATCTAAATCTCCAGGAAAACCTGTAAAGGTGGTGTGCTGGAAATGTGAGAAGGAATGGCACTTCAAAAGGGACTGTAAATCTAAAGCTCCTGATAAAGGAAAGGGATCTGATAATGCTCCTTCTATAGAGGCGAAAACCATCTCAGATGAAGGTGTAGATGTGTACTTTGCTTCTTCAAGTACACATGTAGATCATGAGGCATGGTTGATTGACTCAGTGCATCCTTTCACTTCACTCCCCATAGAGAGTGTTCTGCGAGTATGAGAAATATGATGGTGGTGATTTCTTCTTCGGGGATGATAGGAAGGCTATAATCATTGGTTGCGGAAAAGTAAAGTTGAAGTTGCAAGGTGGAAGGGTTAGAACCCTTCTGGGTGTTCTGCATATTCCTGCATTGGCCAGAATCTGATTTCTGTAAGCAAGTTGGATGATGCAGGTGTAAAGACAGTGTTCGAGAAGGATACCTGCAAGATGGTTCGAGGAGCACTAGTATTGATGCGGGGAGTTCGAACTGGAACTCTGTACAAGCTGCAAGGTAGCACTGTTGTTGACGGGTGCAATAGTTCTATGGTTCCTGAAAATGGAGCAAAAAATCTAGTGGTCTCTGGAGA
>APFE031057186.1:2018-28535 GCA_000404065.3 Pinus taeda | reverse complement strand
AGTGAAGCGGGTTTTCAGGTATTTGCGTGGCACTAGTGATTATGGTTTGTGCTACCAAGGAAGACCAGGATTGGACAGAGTGTTGGATATCCGTGGCTTTGTTGATGCAGACTGGGTTGGAGATCTGGATCAGAGAAGATCTACAAGTGGGTATGTTTTTAACCTATTTGGAGGTGCAATCAGTTGGATGAGTAAGAAACAATCTGTAGTGGCACTATCAACTACAGAGGCAGAATACATGGCAGCCACTCATGCAAGCAAGGAAGCAGTTTGGTTGTAGAGATTGTGTTCAAGTATGGGTTAGTACAAGGAGCTATAAGGATATACTGTGACAGCCAAAGTGCAATTTTCTTGGTAAAGAACCCTGCCTATCATTCAAAGACAAAGCACATTGATGTTCAGTATCACTTTGTGAGGGATATGATAGAATACAAAAAGGTGTTGCTGGTAAAGGTGGACACTTTGAAGAATACTGCTAATGCATTGATAAAATATTTGAGCTTTGAGAAGTTCTCCTAGTGTAGAGAAACAATGGGCGTTTCAGGGCTGGAAAAATGATTAAGCTCTCCTGTGGCCCCCTGTGGAAAGAAAAGAACAAGTGGGAGAATGTTGGGTTGTGTTATATTATTTCCACGTAGTTAACAAGGGGTGTGAGGGGTACCCGTAACCCCACTTTATGGGGTCCAAGGCAGCGCCCCAGAAAATTTTGATTTTGGACCCCATGTTAGGTTGGGAAGACCCACCTATGGTTTTGTTCATGATTTTTGCACATGTTTTTTGGATGCGATGGTTTTTCGGTCCATGGTATTGGACGTGATGGTTTTCGATCCATGGTATTGGATGTGATGGTTTTCGGTCCATGGTATTGGATGCTTCGGTATGTATAAATATGTATTATAACATTGAAAGGAACATAATGAAAAATCAAGTTGGTAGTCCCGGTTTTGAGATCCAATGGGAAAATCTCTGTCTATATGTGTTTTATGTGTTGTGCTCTTGCATTGTTTATTTTTCTGTGTTTTAGAATTTGTATTCAGGTAATTTCTGTACGGGGTTAAAACCTACACAAACATGAAAGAGATGGTTGGATTTGTTCAAAGGTCAAGGAAGCAATTTTGCACAAGAATGTAGAAATTAGGGCAGTTTGAGAAAGTATGGCGAATGAGTGGAGGAAATCTTGAGAGATCAACTGGAGCAAGTTGGGTGATGGGAGAATGATAAGCTAGAGGGTTCTACAAGTGAGCTGCACACTTTTCAAAATTGTCCCAAGCAATAACTAAAAAAACATAGTTTTACCTATTTTAACCTAATTCTGACCTAAACCCCAGAAAAGTGCTTAATAGAACTTTATGGACAGAAAATTATGCAAGAAAACCATGGAAATGGAACAGCAACAGATCTAAGCATGCAAATACAACTGATATTAACTTCTCCAACTCAAAATCTCCCACTAGCAATTGCATTGGAAAGCAAAAACGGTGTTTTGGTGGCAACAAGAGTGCCTTGGTCTCAATTCATAGTCCCACGGGGGGAGAAAGGAGATCAAGGCCTGCTTGGTAGCCTTTTTGTGGATCTTCTTCTATTATTACAGCAAACTATCTAATCAACCTGAAGCTAGAACAACTATTCTAATCATAAAAAACAACCTAAGTAACAAAGAAAGATTTAATCTAAACAACAAAAATTATTTCATGAATGCAATAAAAAAACATATAAATACACAAAGGAGGTGCTGGGCACTTGGGTTGGGCCCAACCCCAAGAGCTACAGCCCCCTTAGAAAGATTAGTGCTGGTTCAAGGTTGGATTCATCTTTATTGATAAAAAAAATAATGGTTACATCACAAAACTGTCTACAAAAAGAGCTCGAAAATGAGCTGAATACAGGGCTACACTAAAGTGCGAAAATATACTATCAAATGGCTAAAATCTAACTAAAAAAATTGAGGCCCTAAGCCTTCTTATTTAGACAAATGGGGACTTCCAACAGTCGTCCTAAAATCAAGGAACTCGGCTTCCTCGAACTGAAGATAAACAACAGTCCTACTTGACTTGCTCGGCTACCCCTTGTAATCATCAATGTGGCTACTTGTGCTCCGAGTTTCTGATGGATAATTCGAGGTAAGGGTTCATAAATGAATAGGACACCCTCCTACAAATACTCTCCCTTGTTCCTTCTCGAATTTGGCTGCCAAATGCTCATTAAACCTTTGATTTTGTCTCAAAATTGACCAAAAATCTGCATAAAGCACACATTAGACTTTTTGGCATAATGACTAACCCAATTCACTCTATTAGCATAAATATAATAAAAAACATGCAATAAACTAATGAGAATGGTGGATTAAGTCGAAATAAGAGGAAAAATGAGCCCATATAATTACCCATTTCTGGGGCTCATCACCAGATATAAAATAGTAGCGAGTGATAGATATAGTAAGGATACTATGATTCTATCCTTTTGTAATTTTACTTATATCGCCCCCGTTCTGGGCTGGATTCAAATTCATGATGTATATTTTATGATCATTAATAAAAAGGAACTATGCCATGTTTTCTCAATCTTGCACTGTAACTTTGTGTTGATGCGTTGATTAAAGAGCAGAGGCTTTACGTACCCTAAACATGGAAACGAGTTAGTTGGCTAGGGCCCAACCAAGCTAGATCATTCTCCCTTGTGTTCTTCTCTTTTTCGATTAATGTGTGTTAATTATTTTTAATGCAAAGTGTGAAGTAAGTAGATGTTTCTTTTATCTTTATGCAAGGTTTAAATCTGATTTCATTATAGTGTGATGGATTCATGGTGTGCGAGTTCAATTGAAGTTTAATCTTATGATTTCAGTTTTAGAAGTTTAATCTCATTTTCTACCTAGATCATGCAAGCACACATTCCTTCACTAACGCATTTGCAGTTTCGCATATTGATTCTTCAAGTTCATTATATTAATGGTATTTTGTTTTTATTTGATAAGTCTTAATGCAATCTTGAAGAGTGTGATTTTTATTAAGTCTTAATGCAATTATGAAAAGCGTGATTTCCATTTTGAAGTTCTTTTGATATTTTGAATTAAATACACTTCTGAAACAAAACATTTTTACGACACACACTCGTTTGTGCCTGCACTTTACGCAATATCCTATTCACGCATAATAATTCTTAAAGGAAATCTTTGTGGGTATAAAAGGTTATGTATTCAGATCAGTAGTGTGGATAGATGTTATAGGATTGAAGCATGCTGTCATATTTAAATGATCTCTTAGATTACATGCAAAAGTTCCTTAATTAAAAGTGTGCTTTGAGTTTAAAATTAAATTCTTGCTTTAGACATTGAAAGATTGGTTGAAGCATCTTTCGGTTTGAGGAATTAACTTTAAAAGTTATGTTCACCTTTACAAGTTATTTTTCTTAGTTAACACATTCTTTAGTTTCTCAAAAGAAGGATTGAAAATCTTGGTGCAGGAACCTCTGTCCCAGTACAGGAATCAATCTCCTGATACAGGAACAAATTTCTCTAGCCTTGAGGCTTAGAGTTCGTGCATAAAAACATAAATTTTCAGTACAAGTGTAAAATATGCTCCCAACACTCAAACTTTTTTTTGGTACTAGTGCAAGCACATTGCAGAAGAACATGAATAAAAACTTAGTATAGCGAGGAAGATCTAAAAGGAACCAGATATCTTCAAGGGTCCAATTTTTAATTTGGAACACAATTATACTGAAGCTAAACATAGATTTTACATTTTCAAAGATTTTTGCAAGAGGTTTTGAGAATTCATTTCATTTGTTTTCCTACAAAAGTAATTTCTTTCATATTCCAGCACTAAAATATCTTTGGTGTAAATTGTCAAGTGATAATTTTTTTTTTGATTCTGCAAGATTGCAATTAAGTAAGAATAGAGTTTGGAAAAGTTCATATCATTTCTAGCATTTCCTGTGCTTCATCTCTAAGTTTACGAAACCCCTAAGTTGACAATTAAGTGTTGAAGGTGTCTGCTTGACAATAATTCCTACACCCAACAATCCCAATCTAAAAGTATTTCCCCCATTCCAACTGAAAGGAGATATTTTCCTTACAATATTTGTTTTCTCCCCGGATGATAAATTAGGAAAGAATCTTCTAGAAACCAAGTAGTTTGTTAAGTCAGAAAACCAAGGGGAAAGAACCGATATGGAAAAGAGGTGTTGATCTGGCAATTGATCATCCACCATCTCTTCATTACTTTCAGGAAATGTTAACCTAGACAAAAAATCTACAACCACATTTATTTCCTCGGTTTGTCAATAATAGGAAAAGCAAATTGTTGTACCAATAACAACCATCTAATTATCCTAACATTAACATCAAGCTTGTTCATCAAATATTTAATAGCTGCATGATCAGTATGAATAAAATTTTGGTACCCAGTTATATAATGCCTAAATTTGTTTAAAGAATGTCTACAACTAAGAGCTCTTTTTCAGTGATAGTGTAATTCAACCCCACTTTAGACAAATTCTTCCTAATGAAAAAAATTGCATAAGGAAACTTATCCTCTACTTGTTTCAAGGCCCCACCCACATCTTTATCCGATGCACCATTATGGACATGGAAAGGCAATGCCTAGTTGGGACCCATTAGGATGGGTGCAATGGTAAAAATTTCTTTCAACACTTCAAGGGCCTCTTAACAACTGCTGGTCCAACAAAAATTTGAATCTTTGGTTAGTAAATCAAACAAAGGTGAAGCCACCTTACTAACGTATTTGATGAATCTCCTATAATACCCAGATAGTCCGAAGAAGCTCTTGAAATCTCTTTGCTTCTAAGGGGTAGGGAACCTTTTGATGATGGAAATTTTTTCTGGGTCTACCTATATCCCTTCCTTGGATATGGAATGGCCAAGGACAATCCCCTCATTCATCAAGGACTCACATTTCTCATGACTTAGAGATAGATTCACTTCAATACATTTCTTCAAAACCTTGCACAAATTAGAGAGAGTTTCATGGAAGTCACATCCATAAGGAGTGAAATCATCCATGTATATTTCAACAATGTCGTGAACCAATTTAGAAAAAATACTCAAAACTGCCCTCTAGAAAGTAGCAGGGGCATTTCAAAAACCAAATGGAATAAATCTATAAGAAAAAGGTTTCCCAAGGACATGTGAATGTGGCCTTATCTTGGCCTTCGGGGTTGATTTGGATTTGATTTTATCCACTAAATCCATCTAGGAAGGAGAATAATTTCTTCCTTGCAAGCCCATCTAGGACTTGGTTAATAAAGGACAAGGGAAAAATTTCCTTCTTTGTAGCCTTGTTCAATTCCCAACAATCCACATAGATTCTCCAATTCCCATTCTTCATAGGAGCTAACACAAGAGGTGACACCCCCTCACTATATGAAATGGGGTATATGAACCCTTCATCTAGTATTTTTTGTAGTTCTTCTTTCACAATGTCCTTAATAGATGGTTTCATCCTCCTCTAGCATTGGCACTATTATGTAAAAAAATTAGTTAGTATTTAATTTTAGCTTTATTGTTTAATTTTAAGTTAAATTAGATGAAAGGGCATGGTCATAAGATCATGCCCTTTCCCCAAAGGGTGCCCATGGCGATATATAAGTCAGGAAACCCCAATGTAAACAATCATCTTCTGTCAATTAATCATATATATATATATTTTATATATATATATATTATATATATATATATATATATAATATATATATTTATATATATTAGATAGACATTCGAGAAGTTTTTCACTTCATTGGTATCAGAGTGGTTCGCTCCCAGGATGTTGTTGCTATTGCACCTATTCATCGTTGCTTGACAGTGAATACACAACTGCCCACATTTACCGTCTGACTGTGTCATCGCCGCAATCTCTTTGTTGTTTTTTTTCCCTTGATTTTCACCTGTGTTATCCCCATTCAAATCAAAACCACCACGTGCTGCAAACCCTCGACTTTGTTGCGTGCCTTCGATGTCCACCTTTGATTTCTGTTGTCCCTTTTGTGTGTTGTTCATGCTTTCCGTCATCCCTTGTCAACCCTATCTAGTGCATTCCACCGTCCCTCTTCGCATTACACCGTGTCCCTGCAATCTGTCCACTATCCGATTGCTATCTACAAATCCCGCTCACCCTTGCGTCTAACATCTATGTGTCGGTCAACCAATATGGCGTGACATTCATTCAGTCCTTGGTCCTCACGGTGATATCCGCTCGAAGCATTGGTCAAACTGATCGTAACCTTCTGGGTGGATGTGACTATCTGTACAAAATACATACATACATACATACATACATACTACATACATAATAATATATATATATTAATAATGTAATTTAAATTAATTAATATATATATTAAGCTGGCAGATAAATACATGCCCCCACAAACTTGCTAAATGTCGACAACGACAATGGTGGATTTCCAAAAAAATTTGGTTGGCACAGAGCATAAGATAAATAACAATAATGATGAGGTCAATAAAATATTAGATGATTTCTAGATCAAGCTTGAGGGGTAGGCTGACAATATCAAAAGTCTTCGAGATACGATGAATTGAATACAAATAAAGATGGAAAATCACCATGTCCAAACAAAAGTAGATCTCAAAGGGACCTTAACATTGCTGAAACTTCTATGTAAAAAGATGAATTATACACCCGCACAACTACTGCAAGAAAATGAAGAAAATCAAGTGCACAACTCATCAAATTCAACAAAGTCAACAAACTCTCATGAAAAAGCTGAATCCCCAAAAAAATCAGCTACACCCCACCAAGAAATGAGTAACACGACTATTACAAACAAGTAACTCTGGGATACCTTTACCAATAAACACCCCTTTTTTGCTCAAGCATTAGCGACATACCAGTGAAGGGAAAAAGTCAAGAGCCTAAATTCGATGGAAACGAAAAAAACAATGTTGCATGGATAAATAAAGTAGAAGAATACTTTGAGATATATGACATCAATGATGATGACAAAAAGCACAGGCACGCATCCATGAAAATGGAAAGGGAAGCATATAATTGGTATATGTGGTGGAAAAATACAACACACGTCATTAGTTGGAGAAAATTTAAGGATGCATTCTTTAAAAAATTCCAAGGTGTAATGGAAGAAGAATTCTTTTCAAAACTCATCAAATTATGAAAAAAAGGAAGTGTGGACGAATACACTAAAGAATGGGAGACCTTAGTAACACGAGTACCTATGTTATCAGAATCTTGTCTAATTCAATCATACATCTCGAGACTCAAAACCCATTTACAAGTAGAACTTGAGATGCAAGACATTACATCAATAGAAGTAGCAAAACGAAAAGCAAAAACAGTCGAAAAGAAATGCGAACAAATATTTTGGTCAAAATCGGAAAAAACATATTCAAGAGAAGAATACCCTAGTATGTGGACTCAAATAATACAATATATGTTCCACCACATCGTCGTGAAAATGAAAAATCTAATGTGGAAACACAAAGGATAAAAGAGGGTAAATGTAAACACTGTGGTGAGAAGTGCGACCCCAAACATAGATGTGCTAAAGGAAAAGAACCAAAGAACCTATATAATTGTGAAGCAACCAATGATTCAAACAGTGAAGATTACGACATAGAAGAAACAGAAGATGCCCCAGAGTTCTCACCAGAATTAGATGACAAAAGTATTCTGCAAGTGTCATTATCAACTATGACAAGTATATCACAACCTCAAACCTTAAAGTTAAAAGGACACATAAAGAAGAACAACGTAGTGGTTCTCATCGACTTTGGTAGCTCACAATTTTTTAGATGCAACCTTGGCAAAGAGACTCAATATTTTTTCATTTCCCTTACCAGACATGAAAGTGATGGTAGCTAACGGTAAGAAGATTGAAAAGGTGGGGAAATGCCATAAGGTCAAATTGCATATTCGAGACTTTAATTTAGAGTCTCCATTCTTCATGGTACCATTAGGAGGAGTAAATGTAGTCTTAGGTATCCAATGGCTACGAACATTAGATACTTCTGCCGCCAACCATCAAATACAATTTATAAAATTCAAATGGGGAGGTCAAAAGTACAAATTACACGGATTCCAAGCACCAGAGAATCAAATTGTATCATTCATTCTAGATGATGAAGATGATTCGAAAAAGGAGCACCCGCTTATGTAGTACAATGTCAGTCACCAATTAGAAATGTTATCTGCAAATATGACCAGTGAAGAGTCACCAGAGATACAAGATCTAATTCAGAAGCATGAAAAAGTACTTCAATACCTACCTAGGAAGATGCCGCCTAATAGGGAAATTGAGCATACAATAGAAGTCAAGGCAGGGTCAGACCCCGTCAACATCAAGCCATATCGATATCGACATCACCAAAAAATGGAAATTGAGAGATTAATCCAAGACCTTTTAAAGTGTGGGACCTTGATCATCTTGGAATATCTGATAAAGTGGAAGGACTTACTCGAAGAAGACGCTTCTTAGGAGAATGAAGCATTTTGTCAACAACATCCATCGTTACGTATGCTTTGAGGATAAAGCATTATTTCGAGAGGAAGGCAATGTTATGTAAAAAAACTAGTTAATATTTAATTTTAGGTTAAATTAAACGAAAGGGCATGATCATAAGATCATGCCCTTTCCCCAAAGGGTGCCCATGGCGATATATAAGCCAGGAAACCCCAATGTAACAATCATCTTCTGTCAATTAATCATATATCTATATATATATATATATATATATATATATATATACTATATATATAAAATATATATATATATATATATATTTCTACGTATCGAGAAGTTTTTCACTTCAGACACATAGGCTTGCATCCCTCCTTGATGTAAATATGGTGAGTACAAACAGAGGAATGCACACCTTTCATTTCCTTATAGTCCCAAACAAAATCATCTAGGTGTTGCCTCAACACTTTGTATAATCGTTCTTCCTGTTTGGCCAAGAGAGAAGGGTTTATCTTTAAGGTTCTAGATAGGCCAAACTCTAGAATATTGACATCCTTTGGACTTGAGTCAATAGGGCATAAGTCCTCCCGAGGATTACTCCCAGATTCTTTCATCAACTCATCAATTGGTATGGGAGTGGGAGGTTGATTATGACGGATATTTTCAATGAGATTATTTTCATCAGGTTTCCTCCCTCATATAATAATGTCCAGAGGGCAGATTGGGTGGGGGCTGGTGTGATACAGTTCATATTCTTCTTCCTCTTCTAACCACAAAGTTAAATCATGCTCAATAGAAGGCTTAGCAGGAGGATACAATACCAATTGTTTAGACAAATGTCTATTCTTAATGGTCATGTTCTCAACCCTACAACTAATGTAAGCATTAGTAGTGGCTAACCATGGCCTTCCCAAAATGAGAGGATATCCATTAAACTTGGTTTTGTGTTGGAGAACCAAGAAATCAGTAGGATACCCACAAGAATCAATGGAGACCATAACATATTCAACAACTCCCTTAGGAGCTACTATGGATCTATTTGCAAGATGCAACATTGTGGTGGTCTTTCTCAAATCCCCTTGGAGGTTTAGCTTTAGCGTGTTTCCCTTATTCATCACATTCATTGCAGTCCCAAGGTCAATAAGGGTGTTAGGGACTATAAGGCCATCAATGTGCACATATGCTACAAGGCTTCGAGGGTCTAGATATTTTAGGAAGATCACCCTCCCAAGCATCAAATCAGATAATTGCCGAACAACATTTATGGTGGGGGTATTTATTAGGTCCCTATAATACTAGCATATTCGCTCATTGTTATTATCATTGTACCTCCTTATTGTATTGTTGCGCCCCATGTAGTCACCATATTGTTATTATTGTGCCCCATATTGTTATTGTTGTGTCCTTACATTATTATTTTTATGTCGAATCTGATTATATTGTGACCCCTTAGACCCCTATATATAGAAAGTAGGTCTCGTCATTTGAATCATCCAAGAATCACTCATTTATGTGATGACAATGAGGTTTCGCCCTCGAAGAGGTTGATTATGAAATCGTTGATCTCTCTTTTCTTCTATTTTTTTAATTGGTTGCATAACATTTGGTATCAGAGCTTTGGATTCTAGGATTTAGCTGCTCCAATCTAGTCATCATGGAAGTTTTGCTATAAATTGGTTTCGACAAAGTTCCAGATGTTAAAAAAAAAACCTATTTTAGAAGAAAGCTTTTTGAACCTCCAGTTTGAATTTTAGATTTTTTCTCGCTATATTTCTGGAGATATGATCCAAGGAAGTTAGGGTTTTTGCAGGATCCCAAATTACATCCCAAATAGGTGACCTTGGGAAAGTTGTCATAACATTCTCTCTGAGTGTTAGATTGAAATTTCTTAAGAAGGTATAGAAAGAAGATGTATTTTAGTTTTTGGCGTATTGTTTTCGGGTCTGAAGGTTGAAACCGTGACATGTGGCACTTCATACAAGTTCTCTCTATTGAACTAGTCTATAATCAGGTCATCATGGGAGATTTGGCCTAACTCTTTCTTGAAGACTCCAATCTTGATGAGACCTATGGGGTTGGAAAGAGAACTTAGAGGGATACCAAAGGATGAAATTTTAGACCTTGGAGATCTGAAATTACAAAGATACAACAAATTCAATATTGAGCTCCTACGAAGCAAAAAAAAAGTGTGTAGTCTTTTTTTAAATTTGCAAAAGTTTGGTTTGAAAATTTAGTTTGTGATTCAAAGGGCATGGTGAAACATAATTATCATTAATTGATGCCTAAAATAAAGTGACGGGCCTCTAAATTAGACATAAATTAAGGCCCATTTGACCATCCTTTAACACATTAAACCTCTCTTTTTGCATTATATAATGTATTTTTAACTTTATTATGTTCATTATGAAGATTATGGATAATTGCATATTTGTGCCTAATATTATTTATTTTTGTGGAATATTGTGAGAATATTGGGCTGATTATGAACATTTGGAGGAGGAGATAATTTAGGGATTTTCTCCCTACTTTAGGAGGATCAATATTAAATAACAAATCAACAAGATATTATGGAATTATGGCATAGATTGTGCAATCCCAATGATTGAGAAAATCTAGGAATGTGTTCCTTGCCATTTAATGCAAATTCCTAGTATTGGGAACCAAATCCACTAATCAAGGGATTTTGGTGGGGAAAGCTTCTTGCTTTCATGGGGAATTATTTCTAATCATTTTTTATAAATACCAAGTCAAATTTTCCTCTAGGGGGGTATTTTGTTAATCTTCTTGTGGAGAGAACTCGTATTTTTGCAACTCCATTGTCATTTCTTGTAGGGATGTAATTGTATTGATGGAAATAATGAAGATTGGCGTCATGTTAAACTTCTAAATCTTGGTATCATCCATAGGAATCTAATTTTACTTGGGCTTGGCCATTCCAGGAGCCTCAAATCTCTTTTGTATCATTTACTTTTCTTCATTTCGCTTCTTATTCACATGCATCTCTTGTTCTTGTTTATTCATATTTCTGCATTTAGTATTAATGATTTCTTGTTGTAGGATTTGGTTAAATGGTTGATGTAAGTTATTTTTCAATATCAAAATAATCATTTCATCCTTGTAAAATATTTGTAAGGTCATAGTACTCATTGATATACTTCAATTAGTTTTCTTATTCCCAAATCTAGATTTCTGGAACTCCTTTGTGGCAAATAACAATAATTTTTTGCTATTTTTTAGATCATGCTAATGAGATTCAGTCAAATTGGTTTCACTTTCATTAGATCAAAGAAAAAATCTAGTTAATAAAAAAAATTACCCCATTGCATTTTCACTTGATTAGGTTAGGCATTTCATAGATTTACTAGCTCACTAGTTCTCAAATTTCTAGATTTTAGACTAATAATTTTATGCCATTTTTAGCATGGGTTAACAAAGGTATTTTTGAGTGATTCCACTTGGAATGGAGACCTAAGACATCCTAGTCAATAAAAGCAATTGTACCATCCAATTTGGATTTCATTTCATTGGTTATTTGGGGAACTATAACTCCATATATAAAATATGTTGTTTCTTGTAGTAGTACTACAGGAAACCTTGTAGGAGCCTTCCAACACGTATATACTTGCCCAAATTTGCTAAATAATATTGGTTATTATTCATTAGGGTTGAATCAATACCCCTGGGCTCTAAATAAATTATTAGGTAATACTAAATACTAATTATGATTTGCCTCTTTATTTATGCAAAACATTTCAGAGATTTGTGCTAATAGACAAATTTATGGATTGGATAATATAATGATGATTTTCTTTATTTCCACATCCAATGAACTATGTTAATGGATATAATCTACTTGAAATGTAAGGGTTGACATTTAGTTCATGATCTTTACTTTTTGCAATTAGAATATGTTTCTTTCCTTGTACTTTCTTTCTTGCAATAGGTTAAGGTTTCCATTTCGAGCATTTCATTTTCTGCAATTAGTTTATGATTTGAATTCAGTACGTGCACTCCATTACATCATGAAAACAAAGGAAGGATGCATTGTATGTTGTAAATATAGTGTTTATACCTCTTAAGTTTTTACGAACCCCGGGTTGATAATTAAAGTTGTTAGCCTTGGGAGTTGCAACATTCTTGTTGCAATACCAAGGCTCATCACTTTTTAGCATCGTTGTCAGGGAGGTGTCAAAGTATGAATTGTTTTCTTCCCTAGTTGATTCATTTATTTTTACTTTGTGAAAAATCAAAAAAATATTTGCATTATGAATATTTGATTTCAAAAATAGAAATCATTGCATTATAGTTTTCATTCAATCCTAAAAACAAAAGAAAAATTTCTCCAACACCAACCCAACCCCCCATTTGATCACATGGTGCACTAAGAGCCACATCACCATCCACTTTTGCAAGTATAAGAAGAGTAGATCGAAAATATTGTAGAAGAAATGAATGGATATGATGACAATGAGGAAGATCCTCTTGTATTTTCCATTCAAGATACTAATGGTAATGTGCACATGAAGAACATCCCTCCGTCATTTCTTCCAAAATTTCATGGTTTAAGGTCAGAGGATCCAAAAACATTTTTATTTGAATTTAAAATCCTTTGTAGATCTTATGGTTACTTGTTAAACACTCAAAATTTGAGATTGTTTCTGGAAACATTGAAGGATATAGCTCTTAAATGGTTCATGAGTTTAGGGACAAATTCAATAAGATCATGGAATGATATGAAAATTATATTTCTATAAAAATATAAAGATCATGATCTTAAAGAAGAAATATTTAGAATGAATCAAAAAGAAGATGAGAGCCTTGAGGATTTAATAGAGAGGTTCATGTACAATGTTAAGAGGGGATCAAAATTACATCATTTAGGATCCGAGACACTAAAAACCCTCTTACTTAGAACAATTAGAGATGATATGATTGATATTCTTGATCTCATGAGTAGAGGAGATGTATACCAACTATCATTTGAAGAAATTTCTTAAGCATTCAAACACATATCAAGAGGAAGGGAAAGAGTAAGTCAATCAACATCAAGATCGGTAAGTTAAACTAAACTTGGAAATTTATTTGATGTCTTTAAAATAGAAATTCTTAGTGATCTATCAGAACACATAGAAATGTTAAGAATGCAAGATGAAGAAAAAGAAAATGATAATATTTGTGTTGTCCATGCAGAATCACATGATGTTAAATATTGTCCATCATTACCAAGGTTGAAGGAAGTTTACCAAGAGGACAATGGAGAAATTCAATCACCAACTCAACTATGTTATGTAGCTCCAAGAGGACCATGGTAGCCTATTCAACCTAGTATGATGCAAGAGCCTAATTCACAATTTCAAGGTTATGCATATCCACCTCAAAGTAATTGAAACACACAGTTTCCTTGGCAACATTAGCCATCTCAACCCCAAAACCAATCTTGGAAACAAGGTTGGCAAGGAACTTATGGAGCCATCAACAATATCCTCAATATTTTCCATACCCAACTCCGTGTTATCCCTACCATACATCTCCACCACAACCACATCCATCTCAAATATCCACTCCCACGTCTCAACTACCTCTACCACCATTTCCAAACCTACACAGTGAAGTAGCTTGGCCCACTTACAATGTTGAGGTACAACACTTCCAAATATCTCCTCTTAATCTCAATGGTATTCATCTCAGCTTAGGAGGAATATTACAAAAAAAAGATTCTCTTGATATCATGGTTTGCATTTGATGAAGAGCAAACATCAAAATCAAAGATTGAGAAATCTCCCTCATGGTTACCATCAAATCCTCCATGTGTTCAAGAGAATAATAAAAAAAGGAGTAAGATTTACAGGTCATGGAAGAAGAAGACATCCAAGATTATCCAAATCAGCAAGTGGACCAGGGGCATCACAACTATATTGAAATATGGTTCCAGAAAATCATTAAGTTGCAACAACACTCTCTTCTTAAACTGTCTTTGATATCATCAAAGTCAAATTATTTTATCTCTCAAATTTAGGTACATGTCAAAGCATACATTTCAAGCTTGCACATCAGTTTGTCTATCATCTTGATGTGCACATGGCTCCATTGGAAGTATTCTTATACTTGAAAGTGATTTTGTTTTTCAAGTAGAGTATGGTAAAAAAAACTTTGAGAAATAAGAGGAAAAATAAAAATCTCAGGTGAAAACCTCCTTTGAGATGCCTAAGATTATCTCATTGATTGAAAACCTCCATGAGGCAGTCAATCAGTTGGAAAAAAGAGAAAAAAAATAGAAAAAGGAAAGAGCCTAGGTGAAAACCTCCTTTGAGGTTGCTAGGCAGATCTACTAGTTAAAAACCTCACTAAGGTGGCTAATAAGCCTAGCAGAAAAAAAAAAGGAAAAAATAAAAAATCCTCTCTCCATCCATCTCTCTGATGAATGTAGGTGTTCTCCAACATATGCAAGCAACAAAAACAAGTTGGCACCAAAGAAAAGAAAAATTGATCAAAATTCTAGTCAAAGGAAGTCAAACTTGGACTTTCTCCTCCTTTGCTCAGATACTCCAAAAGGACCAAGGCCATGCAAATCCATCACCCTCATCTATTTCCACCATCCGCTCATCATTCCCAAACTTTTACCACTTATTTTCCTTGTTGTCCTGAAATACTACAAGAATTTTATGTTTTACTACATAAAACATAAATACATAAATACATAGAAAATAAATTTATTTTTGTCATATCTTGAAAACCATGCATTCGTTTTCCATTTTATTTCAGGTAGAGGTGCATATGTATGATGCTGACATGCTCAAGCGATTTCAGTAAATTCCAGTGCATGTTTTTTGAGAAATAAACCTCAATCACCTACAATTTTTTTAATTTTCTCGGAATTCGTGCATCCATTTAAAAAGTTGTTTCATGGGGAGATGCATACGGATGATGGTAACATTGCCAAGAAACTTTAGAAAATTATAGTGCACGTTTTCCAAGAAATCGACCTCCATCAACTTCAACCATTTTTAAATTTTCTCGAGATTCATGCATTCATTGGAAATTTTTTTTATGGGGAGGTTCATAATGATGATGGAAACATGTTCAGAAAATTTGAAGTCAATCCATGCTACCGTTTGGGAGATATGGACAAAACAAGGAAAAGCTATTGTTTTATGTAGTAATACTACCGGATATATTAGTTCTACTACAGGATGCCCTGTTTTGCTATAGGAAACAGGTTGAAATCAGAGGAGATTGTAGGAAAGGTAGAATGAAGTGTGGGAAAGTTGATTAATGGTGGAATAAGGTATAGGGAAGGTGAACATCACCCATGGACAATCCCATCACTCCAAGAGGTTCAGATTTGACTATGATAGCTTTCTCATGGTAACTGGAAGACAAAGGTTTAGAATCACGAAGCTATGAAGACCTGTGCAGAAAAAAAAACAAAGGAAATTATCACCTCCACATGACCATGGATCAATCATCAACTTAGCAGCAACATGCATGTCTCTCCAACAACCATCAGGTAGGTACAGGTGTGAAATATTCTTGACCTATTCTCTTGAGCATAGTGTAGTTAGAAATTTGTTTTTAATGCATGAGAGATGAGGTTTTATAAGCTAAGGATGGGTCAGGAATCTGAACCACCTTCAACTAGTTAAATGCTACTCACTCCTTCACTCATGCAATGTGGTAAAGCCAAATTATGAAGGGTGATGATTTCGAGGAATGGAAATAATAGTTCAACAAGGAAAATTGTGCAAAGGCCAAGTCACAAAAGCACTCCAAGTCCTCCATCCACCTCAGATCCACTATCTATCCATTACTCATCCATCCAATTTTATAAAGAAAAAAATTACTATTTTTCAAGAACAAACCATACACTTTGTCTCGCCCTGAAAAATTCTTGAAAAACACATAGAGAGCACATCCTCTCCATTTTCACAAACCTATACTACTCCCTCTGAGCCTTAGCATCGTCCTCAAAACCCTCTACATTATTTCTCATCACTCCCATATAGTTAGAAGACCTTGAAAGAGAAGGAATGGCTGTTACAGGAAGACATAATGCTGCTACAAGAAGGAAGAAAGGAACAAATTGTGCTAAAACCCAAAATGACAATTCCTAAAAGAAACCTAATAAAAACAGAGAACTATAAGGCCATTAGGCAATCATCTAGGCCACAAAAGAGAAGAAGAGGGCAACAAAAGGAAAGAAGGAATTCATTATCAAAATAGAACTCAAACTGCAGTGATGAAAAGAGGCTTTCCAAGAGGTCTCTAATCTCTTTCTAGCTTTTGTCCAAGGCCTAAAAGATGTTATAGAGATTGGAGAAAGGCATGGAAGTGAAGTTGAGGGCCTACCCTAGGCTCAGATTATCATTTCTCCTCAAAATAGGTTTAAACAAGGTTTCCTATAGTACTACATGAACTTCTATAGGGTTTCCTGTAGTACTACAGGAACCATTACAAGGTTTCATGTAGTACTAGTACAAGAAACAACAAAATTACTACATGATGTCCTAGTTCCCATCTAAAGGAATTTTGAAGGTTTCAGAGGTGTCGAAATGGTGGAAAAAAGTAGCAGAAGGTTGGAAAAGGATGTGGAAGACCTTGCCAAACTAAAAAATATTCAAGAACCCATATTGAATAAGGGCAAGAAGGAAGGTTAATGGTCTCAAGAAACACTGTGATTTTTTCTATGCACAAATATTTTTGGAAAAATGAGTGAAAATGAAATGAAGGTTTCAAGGGAGAGGATATGAATGAAATGGATCTAGTTGTTAACAAAGTTCACTTGCAAAGAGGAAAGTTATGTTTTTTTCTTGAAATACTGTTAAACAATCATGAAAAGAACAACTACATTTTTGTGCTTGTCCTTGCAGAACTTACATCCAAGATTCTTAAGAGAAAGGACTAAGGAATGCAAAAGAGAGTGGCCACCAGGACCATGAATGAGGCACAATGAGGTCACTAAGTTTCCTAGAGGATGAGCAACACTTTTAGCAGGGGGTCCGATGGGAATCTAAATTAGACATAAATTAAGGCACGTGCCTCTAAATTAGACATAAATTAAGGCCCATCTGGCCATCCTTTAACACATTAAACCTCTCTTTTTGCATTATATAATGTATTTTTAACTTTAATATGTTCATTAGGAAGGTTATGGATAATTTCATATTTGTGCCTAATATTATTTATTTTTGCGGAATATTGTAAGAATATTGAGCAGATTATGAAGATTTGGAGGAGGAGATAATTTAGGGATTTTCTCCCTAATATAGGAGGATCAATATCAAATAATAAATCAAGAAGATATTATGGAATTATGGCATATATTGTTCAATTCCAATGATTGAGAAAATCTAGGATGTGTTCCCTGCCATTTAATGTAGATTCGTAGTATTGGGAACCAAATCCACTAATCAAGGGATTTTGGTGGGGAAAGCTTCTTGCTTTCATGGGGAATTATTTATAATCATTTTTTATAAGTACCAAGTCGAATTTGCCTCTAGGGGGATATTTTTATTAGTCTTCTTGTGGAGAGAACTCGTATTTTTGCAGCTCCATTATCATTTCTTGTAGGGATGTAATTGTATTGATGGAAATAATAAAGATTGGTGTCATGTTAAACTTATAAATCTTGATCTCCTCCATAGTACTCTAATTTTCTTTGGGCTTGGCCATCCCAGGAGCCTCAAATCCCTTTTGTATCATTTTCTTTTCTTCATTTACTTCTTATTCACATGCATCTCTTGTTCTTGTTTCTTTCTATTTTTGCATTTAGTATTAATCATTTCTTGTTGTAGGATTGGGTTAAATGGTTGATATAAGTTCTTTTTCAGGATCAAAAGCATCATTTCATCCTTGTAAAATCTTTGGAAGGTCATAGTACTCATTGAGCTACTTGGATTAGTTTGCTTATTCCCAAATCTAGATTTCTGGAACTCCTTTGTGGCAAATCACAGTAATTTTTTTCTATTTTTTAGATCATGTTAAAGAGATTAAATCGAGTTGGTTCCACTTGAATTAGATAAAAAAAATTATAGTTAATAAAAAAAATCATTGCATTGCATTTTCATTTGATTAGGTTAGGCATTTGATAGATTTACTAGCTCACTAGTTCTCGAATTTCTAGATTTTAGACTAGTAATTTTCTGCAATTTTTTAGCATGGGTTAATAGAGGTATTTTTGAGTGTTTATACTTTGAATGGAGACCTAATACATCCTAGTCAATAAAAAAATTTGTCCCATCCGATTTGGATTTGATTTGGTTGGTCATTTGAGGGATTATAACTCCCTATAACAAATATGTTGTTTCTTGTAGTAGTACTACAGGAAACCCTATAGCAGCCTTCCAACATGTATATACTTTCCAAAATTCACTCAAGAAGCTTGGTTATTGTCCCTTAGGGTTAAATCAAGACTCCTAGGCTCTAAATAAATTATTACGGAAGACTAAATACCACTTAGGAGTTTCCTCTTTACCCATGCAAAACATTTCAACGATTTGTACTAATGAACAACTTTATGGATTGGATAATACAATGATGATTTTATTGATTTCCACATCCAATGAAATATGTTAATGGATATAAACTCCTTGAAATGTAATGGCTGAAATTTAGTTCATGATCATTACTTTATGTAATTAGAATAGGTTTCTTTCCTTGTACTTTCTTTCTTTCAATAGGTTAAGGTTTCCATTTCGAGCATTTCATTTTCTGCAATTAGTTTAGGATTTGATTCCAGTACATGCACTCCATTACATCATGACGAAAAAGGAAGGATGAATTGTATGTTGTACATATAGTTTCCATACCTCTTAAGTTTGTACGAACCTCGAGTTGATAATTAAAGTTGGTTGCCTTGGGAGTTGCAACATTCTTGCTGCAATACCAAGGCTCATCAGAAAGAAAATAAAAACACCTAGTAAGAAACCTTCAAGCTCCACTGTGACACATGAAGAAGAGGAAGAAATGCAACATTATATATCAAAATTTCATGACCAAATGTGACAAATTTCGCTCTCGCAAAAAGTAACAAAAAATGAGTTGGAATCCTCGATGAATGTTAAGATAAATGGTATAGAAAGCGACATGGTAGTTTTGAATGATGGTTTAAAATCAGACATTGAAGCAATGATGAATGTAAAGATAGAAGGATTGAAAGAAGGTTTGGCAAAGTTTCTAGAAGAAAGGTGTCCCATTGATGACAAGGCAATCCATGTAAATCATGATGAAGAAAAAAGAAATATTAGTCACGATTTTAGAGACTCCCATGTGGGGTTTAAGAACCACCACATTCCAAAATAAATATGAGGAAGTTTGATGGCAAGGATCCGATAACTTGGATAGTTTAGATGGAGTAATATTTTGATCTAGATGAGGTGCAACCCTCACAAAAGGTACGCATTGCATCTTTATATTTAGAACCCAATTAGTTTATATGGTATAGATTCCTCTTTTCTTGGAAACCACTTGTATGCTTCTTGTAAAATATTTGCATCAGACCCCAAATCAAGGATTACCTGGTCCATTTCAAATTCTCTAATCTAGGTAGTCAATCTCCTTTTTGTGCCCAATCCTTTTCTTACCCTTGTCTACTTTGTGTATTGTGTGTTGTTCAAGTAGTGACCTACCCCTTCCAGCACAATTATCTATCAATTCTTGCAATCCCTCTACTGATTTTTGGTCTCTTAGCTTCATGCATGTTTTTAAGAAAGATGTCAACAATGAGGGATTTGTTTCTTACGTAGTACTGATTTCTGTAGTTTTCTCTGTGCTCGCACTCTGAGCCTTTGATGTAGAAGCTCCTACATTTGCATCGCTCCTTTTCACCTCCATAAAAGTTTCCTTCACTTTATTCACATCAAATCCAACCTCCTCGTCAGTGACCTTGTGTACCCATACATTTTCCTCTGGTTGTTTCCCTTTATCCTCCCCAGTAGCTATACCTCTCCGCATAACGATATTAACACTAGGACCATATTTGCATGGTTTCAATATCATCACTTGGATATTCTCAGTAGGATGTTGGTTGTGGGACTTCTTTTCTTGCATATTCGTGATGAGCACAGGACAATCTTCAATGACATGATCAAATTGTCAACAATATTGACAAGAAAGGTGCACTGGATTCTAACAATCGTGCACAAAGTGACTTGGTTCTCCATAATTGTAACAAATAATCAGGCCTCAACCTCTTCCATCACCTCCTCCTCATCCTCATCCTCTTCCTTGGAACCCTCCACGCACTTCAGTTGCGCCTTGATCCTGCTGAGGAAGTGCCTCCATCTATACTCTATATGTTGGTGTTCTATCCATCATCAATTTATAACTTTGGCTATTGTGCTCATCAGGACCGAAAAATTTGCAAAAGTTACAAAACAATTGCTTGGGAGTCTACACAAACTTATGTAACAAATGACAATTGTCTTTCATATGTTTTCTTATGATCTGGCAGATAATGCACCATGGTACCACACGTGTACTTGTCCCAACAATATTTTCTAGCTTAAGGGGGACAGGACCTCCCCCAACTAGATAATTTTGATGCACCAGGAAATGATCCTTGTCGTGACCATGCCTTTGCATTTTGAACACCATACTTCTATGCGGGTCTCATTCTGGACTTTGTTTCCATTTTTGAGACTCTGCAACTCCATATGCAGGCTAGCCAACTGTAATTGAATATTTTTCACTCCTAGATTCATATTCTGAATAGGTAAGGCTTCCCACTTCACAACAATCTCCAATGGCTCAGCCTATGTTCCATTCCTTTGATGTGACAGTGGCAATCTCAAATGAGGTAATAGCAAAGCAATATACCAATCCTTTTGTTGTTCATCCCTGATCTTCATATTAGCTTGTTGTAGCAAACATTTCAACCTTTGATCGAAATCCCACACAAACTCATTTACCTTCTGCTTAATTTCCATAACCTCAGTTATAGACTGAGCTTGAGACTTAGGCTTTTTAAATTCATTATTCATTGCATCCTTCGTATCTTTCAATGTCACAGCTCGATGAGTTAAACAATAATTAATATACCAGCTCAACGCTTTATCTTGCAATGTTGTGACCAACCACTCTTTCTTCAAATCATCATCCGCTATTTGCTGTGACTTCCACACAACATCTGCGACAAACCAAAATTGTTTAGCGTCCTCTATCCCCAGGCCCTTGAATATGGGCATCTTCCTAGAATTCACCATATTGAATAGTGGAGGTGGAGGTGGAGGCAGAGGTGTAGGTGTAGGTGTGCGAGGTGGAGGTGATGGCAAAGGTGGAGTGGATGGATGTGGTATTCCCATGATACCCTGATTTACCATCTGCGGTGCACCTTGAGGTGACTTTAGACTACTACTTTCATCATCACTATCAGATTCCCCCAACAAAGGATTGTATTTAGCACCTAAATATAAATTTCTTCTGAATGGATTTCCACTTTGCGTAGCTCCTATCAAATATCAACTAAACATCAATTCAATGGCATAACATGTTTCTCACACAATAGAATTTTAATCCAAGTTTTCAGGGATTTTAGATACTTACCTCTTAGTCCTTTTAAAAATTGGCATTCAACTTCACTATAACTAACAGATGTGTTGATCGTGAACTCAAAAATGAATCCACCCAAAATATTATCGATCCAATAATCGACATCCCTCACGATCTTATTTTCTGACCCTTCCAGATGCCTCACTATCTCTGGAGTCCAAACAATAGGGCTATCCAACTTCCACGTACCTTGACCATCCACTAATTTAGACAACCATTCGTATAACTCACACAGAAAATAGTAGAAGAACATTTTGTGTTCTTCTGTATAGAGGTATCTATTCAACCACTCTTCTTTCGACAGTCGCAGATTTCTGTTTTCCTGGGCTACAAACTCGTGCAGCTTCTGATCAATCCACTTTTTGATCTCTTTCTTAGTCGATATCCACTTATTTCTCATCGCATATTCCTCATATAGATCCCAAAAACGGAACTATTTTTTGGCTTAAGGGGGCTCAGACCCAAGTTCAGAGTTAGTTGCGCTAACTAACAAAACCTTACACTACCAGCGCTTTCGGTAACAACTCGTGTAGCACAGGCTATAGTCTCACCCGGGCAGTATTAGGGGATGCTACAACTATGTTTTTGCATCCAAAGGACTATGTGATGTGTTTCTCTTACATCTATGGTTTTATTCCAACCTTTGCAAACCCTAACCCTAAAAACATGGAAATTACAGTAACTAACAGGTAATAGATTCAAACTCTTCACCGATTGTTCTAATAATTCATAACATCTTGTAATTAATCAGGTCTACCAATTTCATGCATCTATTAATTACCTTTCATGATAAATGCAGTAAACAGAGAAAACATAAAGTAAATTCAAAAGTAAAGCATAACATAGATACACAGATAATGCTCCAAAATAGCCTTTATTATGTGCATATCTTCTATTACAGACTCTTTCTACCCTACGCACACAACTACAGGGGCCCATGCACTCAGCTACAGACTTACCAAGGTCTTCGCAAACTCAGCTGTAGGAGCCTTCCCCTTTGCTTAAGTACATAAAACATACTTCTCTTACTTAGATCAATTACCCATACATAAACTTGTTATCTTTCATGACTCTCTACGACTCTTTTTATATCATCTTCTATTACAATACCATGGTCCGCAAACCATGAGAAGGTCATAAAAAAAACTTATCCCTTAACAAAATAAGGAGTTTGACCTTCCTAAATCCCCTTTGACTCCTATAGACCTACATGCTCTACTCTTCAAAATGAAAACACTTTACAATAATACAAAACATTTACAAAATTGAGCCCAGGGGACCCTATTCCAACATGCATTTACTATTCTATCTTCAATTATTGTTGACAATTGGAAATATTAATTATGGATGAAAGATTTCTGATTGAAGAATTGAATTGGGCTAAAGTAATTGAAACAACATAGAGTAGCCCTAAATTAACAAATAATTTGGCCTCCCTTCCTCTCTTGGAATGCTCGAATCTCTTTGGAGAATTTCTCTCTCTCCTGAAACCCTGTGGTTGTTGTGTCCCTCTATGCCCTTGTTATCACTGAAAATTATTATCTTTGATTCATCTCCAAAGCCCCATTGAATTGCTCTTATAACATCTTGTTGAGCAACCAACTACCATGATCTAATCTCAATCGATGGCTAAGATCATCTTGACCCCATCAACTGATTTTTTTGGAAGTCTCTAGAGAAAAATTGATTTAACTCAAATAATCTAATTTAATTAACCAATTTTCTTAACTTAGACATAGGAAAATAATATAATTGGCTAATTAATTTAATTAAGGTATTTTCTTGTAAAACATTTTTTACGTATTGGAGAAAATGTGCTCTTAGCCTCATTGACGCCATAGATACTAGAACACATGTCCACTGCTACCAAAAAAAACCAACAAGACCACCTTCATCCATGTGCTCAAGCCAGATGGGTGAGAAGGAAATGGTTGATGCAAGTGGAAGAGAAATGGCATATGATCAGGTATTGGGGGTTGTCAGGGGTTATTGGCTATCCTACTGACTCTCATGAAAAGGAGAGAATTTTTCTCTTATGGGATTACCCATTTTGGTGGGTAACATCTTGCTCCAACTTTTGGACATGAGTTCATCATAGAGTGCATGATACATATGCTCAAATGGTGATTTAATAAGAATTTCAACAGTCCCACTGTTGACAAACCACATACTTGTAACTTGCACATCACAATCAACTTGTTTGGGAGCATGTGCAGAAGGCGTAGGGTATCACCCATGTTTTACATGTTTTACCAGATACATCCCATTAATAAAATGGATTTGCATAGGAAATCAGGTGAGATGTTCTTTTCAACAATGACTACAACTACCATGCCTCTTTCCAAGCTTAGAACTGCTTTATTCAATGTACAGTCACAACTTAAGATTGAAAAGATGTCATCCTTGTCTAAATATAATAAAAAAAAGTCTTTATAAGATATCATTATCAAGATTGGATATGATCCCCGGGACTGTAAAGCAATTGAAGAAATACTGCAAAAGAAGAATGTAGAGATTACAACCTTGAAGAGACAAATGAAGCTGGCTTCAACTGAGGATCCATACCAAAGAAATGGAAGAAAATGAACAACAGAAGGAGGAGATGTTAAAGCTCATTATTGAGAAAAAAATACAGATCAAGAAAATGGAGGAGCAGATAAAACAACTGCTCAAGGAAAAATAGGTAGCACAGCTTGCTATGACCTCAGTGACAACAATTCCATTGAAAGGTGCAGATTTAAGCTCATCTCCTACTGAGATTTCTTCATCTTCAGAAACAGGTGAAACAACAAGGTTATCATAGGAGCTACAAGCAGAGAAACAACAAAATGAGAAGTTACTCCAGAAGTTCCAAACCCTGGAGTCACAGAAGGTAAAAATGATACCTTGTATGCAGAGGAAATGAAAAAGTCACATAAGTTAGAGCTAAAATTTAAACAGTTAGAAATCAAGACTCTAATGGCAGACACTTTGGCCCAAGCAAAAGAAGATATCTAGTTAGATATTAGCCACTCTATAACAGAAGTATGGCCATCCATACAAATCATTTTTTAGCAACAAGAAATGATTGCTAAATGCAAGGCATAGATAGAGACCCTAAAAGAAACATTGGGCAAAAAACCCAAAGAAGCATTAGGGATGATGAAGGTGCTAAAATCTAAAACTAGACAATAGTTACAAGGAATGAACATTCTAAATAGAACATCTACTATTTTGGAAATTAAGAAAGTCCTAGTGAAGAAGAATCTGTTAACTTTGCTGAAAACAAAATGTGAAGCTTTGAACACTACAGTTAGAAGGTTTCATTCTAAATTCAATATCTTACATAAGAAAGGGTTACCAGAGATAGTGTCATCGAATGACCAGCTAGTAAAATTGGAGGATTAGTGTGAGAGACTATATACTATTGTAGCAGACACTAGTCAATTTGCAGGGATAAAAAGACAAATTAGTGGCAAAGAGTTTTTGGAAGCCTTTAGCTCTGGCCTCATCATCAAATATGAAGTTGGACACCTTTTTCTCACTAAACCCAATTTTGAGAGATATACCAAAGTTGATGAGATATTTAGAAGGATGGTAAATCTCAAGATACCTAGTGAGAAAAGGTGTGATCAATTGTATGAAACAATTGATTAACTTTTCATTCCAAGAAGAAGATAGCAACAACATATTTTGAAGGAACGGTTATCAACAACTTCCTATTTAATAGGGAAACATCATGCAACAGTTTTTCTTTTCCTATCTTCTTTCAAGCTATTTTGTAATCTGTTTAGGATATTTTGTTTAAACTTCTATAAATAACTCTCTTCTATGAGTTATTAAAGGTGGTACCTTTCCATAAGAAATTTTGTAAAGCATTGATGTACAAGATTTTTCTAGATCACTGATAATAAAGCAAAGGATTTTGAATTTGGTGTCATACATTCTCGTTTTATTCTGTAAGTTTTTCATGTGTTTCATTCATTATGTTTATTCTGCGTATGTTTAAGTTTTACAGAGATATCAGGTGAGAAAAAATGTGTTACACTTATTCTTAAAATTCCTTCTGAAGTTATTATCATAAAGAGATTGAGCTATTGGACTGTTTGTCTAAAAGGCTCCCTCTAGATCATAAAATTGTCAGGATCTTATGTAATTTTAAGCATAGTTTGTTTAACTTTTGAACATTGGACAAAGGTTTTATCACTTATGATAATTTATCTTTTTGTCTGAAACCTAAATTAATCATATTGTTGGGTTGTGTTATATTCTTTCCACGACTAACCTACGTAGTGAACCGGGGGGTTAGAGCGGGGCGGGTAGCCCCCCTTTATGGGGTTTGGGGCAGCGCCCCGAGAAATTTTTTTTGGACCCTATATTAGGTTGGTAGAACCTACCTATGGTTTTCGGTCCATGGTATTGGATGCTTCGGCATGTATAAATATGTATTGTAACATTGAAAGGAATAATGAAAAATCAAGCTGGTAGTCTCGGTTTTGAGATCCAGTGGAAAATCTCTGTGTATATGTGTTTTATGTGTTA
>APFE031057180.1:8073-21525 GCA_000404065.3 Pinus taeda | reverse complement strand
AAATAGTCGCTGGCAGGGGTTGCTGCCTGGCAAATGGAAGAGAAAAGTTTTCTTGTATGGGGTTACCCATTTTGGTTGGTAACATGCCCATTTCTACAATTTATTCGTAGAATGTTTATTGGCTCTAAAATAAGATAAATAATGTTTTCTTTTAGAACATGTTAAATGGATTAATGATTATGTAATAAGAAGTGGATTTGTATAATTTTTATTAGCTTTGAGAACACAGTGAATAGATCAACAATTATGTAATAAGTAGTGGATTTGAATAATGTTTTTTTGGCTTTAGAACATGGTAAATAGATTAACATTGAGTAAATGTTGATTGGCTTTAGAACACGGTAAACAAACGATTATGCAATAAAGTGAATTTGAATAATGTTTATTGGGTTTAGAACATAGAAAATAGATTAATTTTATGTAAATTATGCTTATTGGCTTTATAAAACACGGTAAATAGATTAATTGTTATGCAATAAGAAGTGGATTTGAATCCAATATTGGGTAATTGATGTTTATGACACAGTAAATAGATTAATGATATGCAATAAAAAATGGGGTTGAATCCAATATTAGGTAAATAATGTTTACTGACTTTAAAACACTTAAAATTGTGCATGGGTTAATGATTATGCAATAAGAAAGTGGATTTGAATTAGATGTTTGGTAAATAATGTTTATTGGCTTTAAAACATTTCAAATTGTAAGTAGATTAATGATTATATAATCAAAAGTGGATTTGAATCCAATGCTAGGTAAAAGTTAATTGTTATGCAATAATAAGTGGATTTGAAATCATTGTTGGGTAAATAATGTTTATGGGGTTTAAAACACTTTAAGTTGTAAACAGATTAACGATTATGTAATAAGTAGTGGATTTGATCCCAATGTTAGGTAAATAATGTTTATTGGCTTTAGAACGAGTTAAATAGATTAACAATTATGCAATAAGAAGTTGATTTGAATCTAATGACGAATGTTGGGATGATAACATGCCCAGAGTTTGTTGAAAGAAGTGGGATGATAACATCACCCATAGTTGGTTGAAAGAATGTCTAAACAAAATGTTGTGTGATGTATTGCAATAATCGTTGATGGGAGGATAACATCTCGACCAAAGGGGAGAGGAAAGAGAGATTCATTTTGATAAGCATATTATATAGAATGAGCCATAAAGACAATGAAGGAAGTCAAGCTTATAGAGTAGATTAACCATTATGCAATAAGAAGTGGATTTGAATCTTCTAGTGACATGTTGGGATCGATATCATCCCTAGGGTTCGTTGAAAGAATGTCTAAGAAAAATGTTGTGTCATGGATTGCAATAATAATTTCTCATACACATGTATGACAAATGTTGTGATGGTAACATTATTCAGAGTTAGTTGAAAGAATGCCTATACAAAATGTTTCCATGCATTGCAATATGGATTACAAGAATCGTTAATTGTTGACATGTATAACAAATGTCAGGATTAACATCACACATCACGTAGAGTTGGTTGAATGAATGCCTAAATAAATGTTGTCATCCATTGCTATATGGATTACAATAATTGTTGCTTATAGACTTCTATAACAAATGTTGGGATGATAACATCACCTAGAGTTGGTTGAAATAATGCCTAAACAAAATGTTGTGTTGTGGATTGCATTAATGGTTACTTATTCCCATAATGACTAGCCCCATGAATCTTTTCCATTTTCTACTATTTATTCCTAGGATGTTTATTGGCTTTTCAACAAGGTAAATAATGTTTATTGGCTTTTGAACAAGGTAAATAGATTAATGATTATGCAATAAGAATTGGATTTGAATCCAATGTTATTATTGCTTCTCGACATGTATACCAAACGTTGGTATGGTAGCATCACTTAGTTGATTGAAAGAATGCCTTAAAAAATGTTGTCATTCATTGCAATAATCGTTGCTTTTTCCCATATTTCCTAGCCCATGAATCTTTGCCATTCTCTAAGGTAATGCAAGTTAATGGAGTTGCAACATGGTGAGTGGTCTTATTAATTAGTAATAATTAGATTTGAATGTGTTTTTATTGTTAGCAATGCTCTTTTGGTTGCCTCCATGGAGCCTTGGCATTCTTTAATTAAATGTTAGTCTGGGGTATCAAGGCTAACTCAATAACTTTAAATGCAAGTTTGGGGTATAAAACCTAATTCAATCACCTTAATTAGTATTTTTTCATGCTTATGCTTGTCCTCGTTGCCTCAAAATCTAGTAGACTTTGTGAGGGAACTCACAAGACAAGGGCCAAACCTTGTTACAACAACAAAGTATATTGCCACTGTGACCTCAACAATTTTCATCATACTGTTTAGTGGAATTTCACCACAAGGGAGGCTTCCTAGTGATCACTTAAAGGATAGGATATTCTAGCTTGTAGGGTTCAAGGTGATATAAGCATAGGCTAGGTGGAGATATTCAATGATGGACAAATGTTCACCACTCTCCTTAATAAAGGAATAATATATCATGCACCTAGAATAATAAGGACACATATGACCCAGGGTTTATTGATATTTAGCAACAAAGGAATACCTAGACACATATGAGTCAAAGAAAGGGTTTATTAAAATATAAGATCAACAAAATAAAAATTCATACCCTACATTTAAGCCTCAAGTCGAAACCCTACTAGGGTTATGATTTCTAGGGCACAAAAATATCTAGAGAAGGATGATATCAGTGCTCCAAGTGGATGTTTTAACATGCAAAAGGCCAGATTTTGAGTTAAAAGGATTACCGAGATAAAATTTAGGTTTTATTACCATAAATACTCATCCACAAGTGCCCTAAATTAATTTAGCCTACTTTAAAATGCTTAGAAAAATTAGAAAAGAAGGAATATATTAATTTTTTTGTTTTGTTTCTTTGGATCAACACATGGCTTTCTAGTTCCTAATCCTACTCGGGTGATGGATTTTTTAGGGCAATTTCAAGAGATAAAAGGTAAATGCTTGGAGTAAGCGGTGGGGTTGGGGGAAACTCTTGTTTCCACTTAAATATAACCTAACTATTTTTTGTGAGGGGAGAAATTACATAGTAGAAGCACACTAGGAGGTCTCTTATGGATTTTGAGGAAAATATATTTAACATGAAAAATTAACAAAGATTTTCCATAAATAATTTGCAGTTAGACATGGAAAAAAAAACCATAGCAATAATTAATTACATGTAAAACAATGAAAATTTTGCAATAAACTTACAATTCTTCCATGAGAAAGCCTTCTTTCAATCCCAAAAACACATTTCAAAGACATAACCCAAACTCTGATAGCAAGAGCACCATTAAAATCATATCAAATCACATCTCCACAAGTAGCAAGTTACACAAAGGCCAACTCGAGCTCTCAAGAAGAGCCTAAAATCCAAGTGTGATGATGAAAAATAACAAGAGTGTGGTCCTCAATAGATGAGGTCTATCACTCACAAATATTAGCTTAAAATCCCTATAACAATCACTCACAAATATTAGCTTAAAATCCCTATAATAAGTTTGATTTTGAGTATGAATCCAGATAGTGGGCTACAAGGAAACCCAATAGCTCGTAATAATAAAAATATGCCATAAAAGCCCACATGTGTGGATCAAAATTCTCCATAAGCATGACATCATGCACTTTTTGAGCAATAAACGTTGTGAAAGAGCATGTATGGGCTATGGTGAAGTCCCATCGTTATAATCAACTCCATCCTTGAAGGGAAGCCCTCATGAAGTACATCAAAATGCCTTCGTGTCAAAACCATGCTAAAACCATGCTTTGGGTGCCTTGCATTACCTACAAAAGGGCTAGAAGTGTGATGTGCCATTGTCTCTCTAACGTTGGGGCTCCAAGTGGTAGTACAATTCCTCCCTTGTCATCCTGGGGATGACCATCTTCATTAAGACTCTGGAACAAATCATGCCACATCAAACAATGCCAACGCCATCTTGGATGCATGCTTCTTCTACTAGGTACATCATCAAGATAAAACCATGTAAGAGGAGATCAACGTTTTAGCATCTAGGGTTATTTGAGGTGTCAACCATTTGTTGGAGTCATCAAAGTGCCCAACGCTTTTCTAAAGGGGAATGTTGCATTTCCAAGGTCTTCATTACTCTTTTGAAGTGTAAAATGGCCTAGGCATAACATGAAATGTGCCTTCAAGACCACTCCCCTTATGTGAAGGACCACTTGACAAAACCATCTCAAGAACAAGTGAAAATTACCGATTATTAGGGAAAATGAGTGAACCATAATTAATTTTTGTCATCATAATAATACTTCAAATTAGAATAACCTTCAAATATCTACCTAGACCAAGTCCCATAAAAGTGTTACATGCCTTGTTAAGGATATGGCTAGATGGTCAACCCTATTAGATGCTTCCAACCCCTAAGGTGAAATGATTTGTCCAAGGTCAACCCTTCAATTCACAGGTGTTTGTAATAATGTGGCAACGGAAGCAAAATTCTTCATTGCTAGGTGTCATGGTCATGCGATCAACTGATGGGGATCTATCATCTTGAGTATATAGATGCATGGAGGGAGCAATCGTGGAGGCATGAGTTACACCTTTCATCGACTTGCTTTTTCCACCTCTTTGGTGCACATTTTGTTTGTTTTGATAATTCTTTGATAGGTAGAATAGCTCAAGTGTTCAAGCTTGCCTTTAATGGTATAACATTTATTTACCCTTTAATGGTGAGTAAGCTTCTCACTCATCGGATTAGGGACATGCAAGGGTTCCTTTACTATGTGATGGAGCACTTTTACTCTTTAATGATAAGTAAGTTTCTCACTCATCATGTGGGGACATGTAAGGGTTCCTTTACTATGTGGTGGAGCATCAAATGCTCAAGAAACAGGTGATAGCTATTGAGGGGGGTAGAGCTCATTCTAGTCTTTCTCCCATGTGCTAATTAATGTCCCAACCGTTATTTGCATTTTAAATTTTTCTTCCATTTTGGCCTTCTTATGCTCTTACTTTTATTTTAATTGCATCAACCTCCAGGGTGAATTTTTTGACCTAGACTCAAGGATGAGGATATGAGGGTGTCAATCCTATTGTGGCCAAAGGATGGATATGAAATCAGGGGAATGGTGGAGAGTGGTAAGTATGGAAAAACTACAGACACATTACTTCAATCTTGGTTTCCCAAGTAGTGCTCCTTATAACCATAAGGCCTCAGAGGGGGTCCCACTAGACTAGGGTAAAAAAACTAACTCCCTTGGTAAGGTGAGAGAACAAGTTTACAGGCAAGATCGGTCAATCATCCAAATCACCCTTTAATCCATCTTAGAATGCCCAAAACTTTAAGAAAAAGCACATAATTGCAAAATGATTAAAATACTTGTGGAATAGTGACCCACCTTCTTTTAAGAGGAATGTTAATCCATCTTAGAATGCCCGAAACTTTAAGTAAAAGCACATAATTGCAAAATGATTAAAATACTTGTGGAATAGTGACCCACCTTCTTTCAAGAGGAATGTTGGATAGTGAGATGTGTTTGATTGGTGCAAATGGCGGAGGAATGTGGCATATCATCATATATTCATCATGGTTAATGTTTTGTTTGTGTTTACCTATTTATTGGCTCGAAAACAAGGTGAGCAGATCCACAGTTAAAAAAGTAAGAAGTAGACTTTTTGAAACAAGGTGACTAGACCCACATTTTAAAAGTAAGAAGTACATTTGAATATAATATTGTTGTTGTCAATTTGTTATTCTTGGAATGGTCATTCCCATTTTTGCAAAGGAATGTATGTTTAGGGAATAAAACCCAATTCATCACCATTATTAATGTTTTTCTTGTGTGAGCCTTGCCTATTTATTGGCTCTGGAACAAGGTGAGTATGATTTGAATTTTATGTTATAGCTGGCAACGTGCTTGTAGACATGTATCTGATGCATGTAGGCATGTAACAGATCTGAAATAAGGTGAGCATATCCACAACGAATTAACATGAAGTATAAGATTTCAATATGATGTTTTTGTTAGCAATGCGCTAGATACAATGTTGTATTATGGAATGGAATTGTTTTAGCTTATTCCCAAAATGGCAATCTGGCAATCTTCATGAAGCCTTGACATTCTTTAATTGAAATGCAAGTTTAGGGTAGAAAACCCACTTTAATGCTATTGGTTGTTCTTGGAAAATGGTAAACAAATCCACACTTAATTAGCAACAAGTAGATTCAAAGGACGTGTCATGGAATGCAATTATTTCTGCTTACTCCCAAAATTGTCTTATCTATGAAGCTTGACATTATTTAACAAAATCTAAATGAAAGTCTAGGGCATACAACCCAAATCAAACCAATCAACATAGTTAGTGTGTTCCTTGTTTGTGCCCAATTATTTTTTTTGGAACAAGGTAAGCAGATCTAGTGTTTAATAGTAAGTACATATTTGAATATGATGTTATCATTAGCAATGAAGTTGTAAACATGTATTGTAATTATAGGAATGTAACATTGCCTCCAAACTCTTTGAAAGATGCAAAGGTGCCTCCTCTGACTACTCTTCTCTTCCAAGCCTATTGGAAATAGTTTCAAACAATTACGTCCCCATAAATGTAATAATGAGACTAATTGCTTATGCATCACAATCCTTCCATTGTGAAGTCACCTCCTTTCATCGTTCTTTGCCACATGTGTATGTGCTAGCTATACTTTGAAATCTATGATTGATGTTTTTTGTTGTTGGGCTTTATCTTATCTGGAACTGTGAGCAAAGTTGGAACTGCTTTGAGAAATTTGCATATATCCTTCCAAAAACTTTACTATGCTATTTGCGGACAACATTAACACTCTAAATCAACCAAATTAGATTCTGATGCGATGTTATGGTTGTCAATGTGGTTCCATACATTCATCCCAGATTGTGTGAAAGAAAAAGAACAGATGTTAAAAGTTGGGGAGTGGCGTCTCAAGGGAGTCGTTTGGGCGTGGCATGATTGAGACTCAAACCATAACTTTTCATACCCAAAGGTTTATTTTGTGTGATTTGTAGACTTTTTATTTCCAGGCTCTACAGGGGCTTATTTGAGAGACAACATACAATGAATCACAATATAGGATTTCGTAACCGTAGCTTTTGAATCTTGATCGGGTTCAACAATGGTTTTCTTTGAGTTCAGTGGGGTAATATTGAATTATTCACCATCAGAAATGGGCTCTAAAATATGGGAATGGAAAAGGTTTTTTCCGGGTGTCAGAAAAAATGAGGTTTTTTCTAGAGGTGGGTTTGGGTTTGAGGGAGGCACGGTTTGAAGCTGGGTGTAGGAATTAGGAGTTCAACACTGCAACAATGAAGGGGTTGGAGCTTAACATATGCAGTTGCTTGCATCATAAATGCATTCGAACATGAGAACAGGACGAGAAATTTCAGAACCTATGGAAACATATGATCTAGTGCAAGTGAAAATTTCCTCATTAGCCAAAGTTGGGAAGTGGGTTTGGGTCAATGCCAAACAGTATTGGGGCATTTTTAAATGAAGACTAGACCATCTAAAATGGGAGAAGACAAGGAAAAATGGTCTCAAAGGGAAAGTACTCAGGCCCTTCGCAATAAGAAATATTCAAACAAGTCCCCTTTGCAAACATGTTGCAATAACAGGCCCAAAGGAAAAGTCATTGATGATTCTGCTTTCTATAGTCCCTAGAAGCTAAAGAGTAGGAAAGGGATCATACAATTCATGTAATAACAACTGAAAACCAGGCTTTAGCAGAAATTAATAAAGTTTTGAAGGAGCAAGTGGCATCACGACAGGAAGCTCTCCTGATAGGGAAGATAGAATGGAAACACATGAAGACAGATGTCCAAAACATGAAGAAATTTGTAGTAGAGAGTACAAAGGTGATGAATGCGAAACCATCCCAAGATAAATGGAAAGTGTTTTCCCAAAAAGACAACCCTGAAGAGACATCAAAAGAAGAAAGGAAAGGAGCTTCCACAAAAGTTTCCAAAACCTGGGATCAAGTTATTAGCAATTTTGCTAATAGGGAAGGAGAAGAAAACATTCAGGTTGGCAACATGCAAGATAGAGAAAGCAAGGAAAGGCAAGATAAAGCAGCAAACATAATTATTAAAGGGGTGAAAGACTCTGGGAAAAATGAATGTACTCTTGACCTTGCAAGAGACTTCTTGAAAGACAAGTTGTTATGGCAAGGACAAACATGCAAAGCATGGAGAGTAGGTAAGTGTAACAGTGAGAGAGCCAGGCCCGTAAAAGTCATCATGCCTAGATTGCATGATAAATATATCATTATAAGCAAGAAGCAGCTCTTGAGGGTTTCTCGCTCTTTTCTGGAAGAAGATTTAATTGTAAGACAACAAGAGGAAATGAGGGAGGAAATGTCAAAGGTTAGGGAAACAAGAGATGAGGGAAAGAGAGCATGGATTTATAAAGGTAAAGTTGTGATAGCGCAGTTTGGACCTCCTTGCAAAACAAGTAAGCAAGACGATAACAAAGAAGATGCAAAAAAATCTTTAGCAAGAAATCAGGAAGCAAGGTTAGTATGGGCAAGCAGGGACAAAGGCTCAACTGTGAGTCTTGCATGTCAAAACAAAATAACAATCAAGTCATACCCAAGTTTCCTTAAGATTAGTTTGTTGGAACTACAAGGGTTACCCATGGAGATGAGGACCCGAGTTAGGGCCTATTGCGGAAGATAGAGACGTAATTTTCCTAATAGAAACACATGAGCATGAAGGGTGCAAGACACCTTTGTTTGAAGGGTATTGGAAGATGGCAGTGTGGAACAAGGTAGTAGAGAATGGAAAAGGACACAGTGGTATCATGGTATTAGTGAGAAAAAGAAGTTTGTTTCATTCAGCTAGAAAAATAAGACTCAAATAAACAATTTATTTGGTTTAAAATATCTGAAAATGGAAATCACATCAGAGTTGCAATATGCTATTTTGCGCCACAAGTTAAAAAAATCGACAAAAGTAGAGGGCTTGACCACAAAGACCCCTTTGCAGCCTTAAAAGAAGATATGGAAACATATTCTCAGTTAGGTGAAGTCCTTATAGTGGGTGATTTCAATGTTAGGACTGCAAGTGAGCAAGCTAGCATTCTTTCTTGTAAAGAAGACTACGACCCTATCTGGCTTACAAAAGAGAGTAATCATCAGTGGGAAAGAATTTTAGAGGACAAAGGTTGCAATCTCTTTGGTGAATAATTTCTTACTTTATGCGGGGCTTTCGATTTAGTCATTTAGTCATTTGTGAGGTTGGAGGGAAAAACTATGCCGATCATTTGTGTCACAGTCTACAGACACAATGAATCATTAAGACAAAATACAAAACCTCCTAGGATAGAAATCATCACCAAAATACTATGCATACCTAGGTTGTTACATACATGATGGTCTTACTAAGATCATTTACATTATAACCATGCATAATGGGTTTACATCTTTAACGAACTGCCGATTGATGATGAAATCTAAATGATGCGAACACTTGAACATGATAGATCCCTTTTACGAAAAAAGGGGTGTACAGTTATGTGGTCGTTGACACAGAGTGGTCAAAGGGGGTATCTAATGCTATACTTTACACAACATGCTCTCATTCCCTAGAACCCTTAGCAATTAACCAAGGAAAAACATAAAAAGGCAAAGGGAATATGAAGAAGGGTGGAAAAATCAAGGTCGGGGTAACTCATGCACAACGGTTGCTCCCTCCTACACATTATTTACCTAAAGTGTGGGCTTCCCTTTTATTAGCTAAACTTGTACCATGGCATATGCTCCAGGTTTCCCCCTTTCATTCCCTACTCCATTCCATCATTACGCCACATTCCACCACCATTTGAAGGATGTACCATAGACATACCACCCCCTTTAGAGGTAAAAACCACGTAATAGGATGCCTGGTTAACCTTATTTGGAGCTCGGAGACATTAGCACATGCCAAAACCCACTATAGAAGGGCATGTCATCATGAAGTGCTCACTTGTTATCCATCGTTTATAAACTCTTTTGCTTGATTTCTTTAATGGCTTGGTGTGCTGGAAGGCACGAGGACGCATTGGATCGTACGCAGGATTGTAGGTGGTTTCTATTTGGGTTTGATCTCCCTATACGGGGTCCTAACCCTCCAGAAGGCTACATTGGAACATATAGGGTGTGTGTTGATAGTGATGGGCCTCCACAATAGTAGACAACACTCCATGGATCCCCAAAGATGTTCAAATATTGCTCGAGATTCACCTATTGGGCGAAGAAGATGCTCCTAGTTCACCTTTGCCCAGCCAACCCCGTAGTTGTACCATGCACTTGGTAGACGACCCAAGACTTGTATGCTGATGTGTCATCACTTAACCCATCATTTGAGCACTTACAGATGGTTTATAGGCATCTTCGACTCACTTGGAGACCCATGAGGTCACTTGTATGCCCTCACAGTCATTGGGAGCACCACATGTTTATTATGTGGAGAACAAGGTCCAACCCCTTGTCCATTACTTTTGGAAGTCCAATTCATGATTTTGGCACTTATGGACTTCACCAAGCTTCTTAGAGAGCCCAACGACATGCATTATTGACTATTCGACCTTTTGGGAGGCTTGTTATTTTGTTTATGAGCTAGTTCGGTGGGCTTGTCACCAAAAGATAGTTATTTGTACATTATTTTAGTTGATGGGCTAATGTAGGCTCAAATTAGATAATTTGAACTCCTAATTAGTATATAAATAGGGGAGACATGAATTCATTTTGTATCATCACTTTGGATTGGATCTCTTTTTACTTTAGAGAATTTTGCACTTTTTCTGGAGGATGAATTGGAGCCTTTATGGATGAATTTTGATGTATGGTTGTTGGTCTTTCTTCACTTGGAGCTTCTCTATTGTCATTTGTGAATGGTTGGATTAGGATATACTCTACTACATGTAAGTACTATTTTGATGTTATTCTTGTTACCTTTTGCCATACATGCGGGATAGGGATTTTCGTTGTTTTAAGGTTAATTGTTGCATGCAATTATTGCTTAATATTGTGGAATTGTCTCTATTATAACGTTCTCTCCATGTATGGGCCATGTAGTGCGAGCGAAATCTCCTAAGGGTAAAATTTTACCTTTATAAGCCATTCCTCTTGTGCATTTGAAGTATAAAAGCTACAAGATAGCTTTCACTTGACCAAGAGGGTTTGCGAAGTAATTTTGGGGTCTCTTTGACTGGGAACCATGAAATATTACACATAATCAACATAGATTCCATTCTCCCAAGGATTAAGGCACTGATCTACCAAGGGTGGTCAGCAAAACTCTCATTCTTTCACCCTCTCCCAAGTCTAGCCACATTGGGGTGCCTAGGGCATCAATTTCCCGACAAACTAGCCATTGAAAAAATTTGATCTCCTAGGGTCTCCTGTGCTAGCCTTTCCTCTAGCCCTCATCCAAATTTGAAGACATTTCGACGGTGGAATTGGGAGAAAAGCCAAGCCCTAGCTCCAGGACCAAAACTTGCCTGCCATCCCCAAGGCTAGCACTCCCTAGGGCCAACCAACATCTTTGAGTAACTATATTTTCTTTGATCCTTTCTCTACCTTGTACAGGGTAAGAATATCATTGGTTGCTACATTCCTTCCTCATACCCGGGTCCACTTGGTCTCGTATGGTCCCACTCCTTTGAAAGACCATTCTTCAAGAACCATCTGAGATACCAATTCTAACAAGGATTTTAGGGATTGGGAAACTCCTTCACATGTCTTATCCCATAAACCTAACCCTCAAATCCTCTTTTCTTTTCCCTAGATTACCTAGTACCTTGCTTACAAAGCAAGCAATCTTTATCTTTAAATTCTAGGAAAGAGTTATTCAAGTCACTCACATCCATTGACTTATCCTTCATTAGTGACTCCACACATACGGGTCTCCTCCCATCGGTGAAAGTCTGTAAATAGAAGGGAGCCTTAGCTGAGGTGATAATGGGTTAAGACTCCATTTGTTGCCCTTGGCCTAGCATTTGCCCTTTAGGGATTCCCCTTAGGTCCCCTACTAGTTTGAGTGGTAACACAACTCACATCACAAAAAAATTCAACATCATCATACAACAAGGGTTCCCCACAGATTGGACAACTATTATGGCAATACCTCTTTTCAAGAGTGGTGATGCCAATAATCCCTCCAATTATAGGACCATAATGATAAACTCCTTGTTTGCAAAGTTATTTGGAAGCGTGTCAAAAATAAAATCAACAAGTGGGCAGAAAAAAGAGATAAACGTGCTAAAGGGTAAGCAGGTTTTAGACCTAAACATTTTACAGTTGATCATGGTATAATTTTAAGGCACATCATTGAAAAAGTTTGGGAGAAGAAGGAAGAAGTCATTTGTTGCTTAGTGGATTTCAAAAAAGCCTTTGACACGGTTCCTAGGGATAAGCTTTGGAACAGAATGGAGGAACTCGGGGTTCCCAAGCATTTGAGAGCAGTTGTGCATGGTGATAGTATCGACAAGCTTGAAGAGTGGCTAAATTCACAAGGGGGTGATAGTATCCATTTGGGCAAGTGCGTTATAAGGCTTTTTTTTTATGCAGATAACCTTATTCTGATTGGTAAAACTGCTCTTGGTTTGCAAGAAAGCAAGAACACTTACTTTCCCTTGAGCATTTTTGTAGAAGGGTGGGGATGCAAGTCAATATTAGCAAAATGAAAGTAGTGGTTTTCTCTAACAAATGAAAGCATAACCAACATAAGTTCTACTTTGAAGGCAACATTCTGGAAGAAGTTGCGGATTACCAATATCTCTGAATCGACTTCAACAAAAATCTAAGCTAGGATGGTTGTAGAAAGAAAAGAACTTTAGGGTGTTGGAAAACATTTTATGCTTTTCAAAACAGATGTAGAGAGGCAGAGTTATGGGGATGGAAAACCACTTTAACTGTTTTTGGGCTTTAGTGATTCTGATGATTCTCTACGGTTGTGAACTGTGGCCAGCAGTACATCCGAGATGCACTGGAAACAAATTGACAAAATTTAGAAGTGTTTGATTACAAACAAATTCAAAATTAAAAGTGTAGTTCCTTTTGCTATCTTGTTAAGTGAAACAGGGGCTCCTCCTATTGAAACAATCGCTATGGTGCGAGCCATAAGGTATTTAAAAAAAATTGAGCAAATGGAAGAGGGCAGATGGCCTAAGGTTGTGTTTAATGACATATTGTGCAAAAGAAAAAAGATTTGGATGCGGCAAAATAACAAATGGTTAGTAAATAGGGTATAATTTTGCTTGAGCATGTGCCACAAACAGTAAAGAGATAAAAACTTTTGTTATGAATAAATTCCACAAACGTACTTGGAAGGAACTAGGGAGAAAGATGAAGTACAAAATTGAAGAGTTTAATCCCACTCATAATCATCAACAAAAAGCATATGTTGTACATAACAGTCAATATTTCTTGGAGAGCCAAAATTTTTATTGCTCAATTAAGGAAGCTA
>APFE031057173.1:0-13977 GCA_000404065.3 Pinus taeda | reverse complement strand
TGCCCTTTCCCCGTTGAGGGGTACTTAGTGGACATGTAAATCGGAGAGTCCCGCCCCAGCTTACAAAAAAAGAAAAAGTCCACATGGGCTTACAAAAAAAGAAAAAGTCCACATGGGGTAGCTCAAGCGGCAATGGCCGTGGAAATGAAGTCTCACCAAACCGGAAGTCTTGGGTTCAAATCTTGGGCTATCCTTCCCCCATTGAGGGGTACTTAATGGACCGTGGAAATGAAGTCTCACCAAACCAGAAGTCCGGAAGTCTTGGGTTCAAATCTTGGGAAGACCGGAAGTCCGGAAGTCTTGGGTTCAAATCTTGGGCTATCCTTCCCCCGTTGAGGGGTACTTAATGGACCGTGGAAATGAAGTCTCACCAAACCGGAAGTCTTGGGTTCAAATCTTGGGCTATCCTTCCCCCGTTGAGGGGTACTTAATGGACATGTAAATCGGAGAGTCCCGCCCCAGCCTACAAAAAAAAAAATTAATATATTTTAAATTTAAGTTTTTAAGGTTATGATCATGTTTATAAATATTAATGGTAATTAACCAAGTATTTTTATTTGTTAAGATGTGTGAGTCATGAGATGATTCCATATTTAATTTTTGGTTTGAGAAATTAAGATCAAAGGGCATTTAAGCCACTAAAATCACCTAGGGATCGAACTTGGACCACACCAACCCTTAACATGGATGAATTTTTTCCCACTGACTTTCAAATCAGTGACCTTCATGTCACGGAATGCTTGAACAGTACACCCTTGAATAGTAAACCCCATCACCGTTTATTCTAAGCCTAGTGGGCAATTAATCAAGTATTTTAAAAGTTTTAGTTTATTGTTTTTTTTAGTTTTGCTTATTTTTTTTGTTTATTTGTTTGTCAAGTTGTCTATGTCCTCTAGAGATGACTACGTGTTTAACATTTGAATTGAGAAACGGCCTTGGGGCATCTAAGTCATCAAAATCACTCGGGGATCTCACCCAGTGTAGGCCACACTAGCCCTTAACATGACTTAATTTTTTCCCATAAACTTTTGAACTGGTGACCTTCACATCAGTACACCCCATCACCATCTATTCTACGTCACGTGGGCAGTTTTGCTCAAAAAATTAATCAAAAATTGTTGGAATGATAAACTTGAGTTGTTAAATTTGTATAGATAGGGTGCCCAAGATTATTTTGAATTCTAAATCTCTTTATTCATTCAACAAAAATATATTTCAAACAACTCAAAATAAAAATCTTATGAAAATTTGTATAACTATATTTTGGAAAAAAAAAACAAAAAAAAACTTAAAATAATTAAACTCTATTATTTATGACAATTTTGAATTATCTACATTTACCTTCTACTTACATTGTAAATTTATTATTGATTTATGAAGTGCATTTCACTTTTATTTAAATAGAATATTATAAATTAAATTTATTATTGATTTATGAAGTGCATTTCACTTTTATTTAATAGAATATTATAAATTTAAAATAAATTTAATTTTTTTATAATTTCATGTAATAACTTTCATAAATTAATGAAATTAATATAAAATTTTTTTGTTTAGTTTCTATCGAGAGAAGTCGATGAGAGTTACTTTTGAGAAAACTAAACTATTCTAGGAAGTATATGAACTTGATCGAAGTTTACACAATTTTAATGATAATTTCTCATTTTTAAGTAAGAAATATATAAACTTAATCGAAGTTTACACAATTTTAATAATAATTTCTATTTTTAAGTAAATTATTTTTCCATCCAACATTATGACTAACCCCATCTGGAATTAATCTGATTCTTATATATATAATATCTCAATAACAAAAACTAAGCTATCAATTAAAAGAAAAGTGTTAAAAACGCAATGTGATAGCATTAGCGTATACATATAACTTTAACTATAAAATAATGGAGTGATGTGGTCTATTATGGCCTCTGTTGACCTAATATACATCTGTCGGTCGTTTTGTCTGTTGAAATATTTTCTAACTTAACGTGGAAGTCAGCTTTGGTAATGTTTATCAGAACATTTTAATTTGACCATCACCATTATTTAATCTAACTTATCTTCATTATCATTACTTTTGACCATTTTTTATTTTATATGAACTTTGAGATTGAAGATTTGTTTTGCTGGTAGATTGCTATCATGGACAAAGCTTTGCTGTGAAGTATATAATGCCATACCAGAAGTCAACACATTTTGTCAAATATTGATATCACATACATAAATCATCACCTTAGGATAGGGAGATAGAGAGGGGAAATGAAGGCCCATTCACAAGAGGACATGTGTTCTCCCACAGTTATGGAGACACAATCATCCAAAGGCCCTTGAAACCCTTCAAGAGCCTCTTCCTTGCATTATGTTTGTGCTTTTCATTGTGTTTGGTCATTTATGAAAAGACATTATTAAAGTGGAACACTTTAATATTCAAGTTATCCAAAAAAAGAAACATGAAATTATTATATGGTAGTTAGATTTACAATTAAATTTGAGAGAGGTTGATCTCAATCTTTAAGACTTGTATTAAAGCATTATAGGGAATGTGAAGTATCACTGTCTTCACCTAATCAGAAATTGGAATTATTTCATTCTATAAATTAGATAACCATTGAGAGTATTTAATTTTATGTTTAATAAAATTGTATAGTCATAGATAAGATAGAAATTCAATTTTATTTCAATTAATAATATAATTGATTTTTGATAAATTTAAATATAGTTAATTTGGGTTATTTTGAATGGTTGAGTGAAAATAACTGTTATTTTAAATATTTATGTTCAAGTCTTTATTAAGTGATATATAAAAAATATAGAGTGTAAGTATAAATATATTTAGGTAGTTTAATTGGCAATGGTTGCGGAAATGAAGTTTTAATTGGCAATAGTCACGTAAATGAAGTCTCATTAAACTAAAAATCTTGGATTTAAATCTTGTGCTATCCCCCAATCTAAATAAAAAGTTGCACATTATGAAACTATAGTCTTATCAAAATTAGGAAAAATATATATTTTTTTTGTAGGCTGGGGCGGGACTTTCTGATTTACATGTCCATTAAGTACCCCTCAACGGGGGAAGGTAGCCCAAGATTTTTGAACCCAAACTTCCGGTCGGAGACTTCATTTCCACGGCCATTGCCGCTTTGAACTTTACCCATTGAACAAATTACGAAAAAATATAATTTAATATAATTATAAATAATTAATTAATTTCTTTATTAATTTTTCAATTCAATATGAATAAATAAAATAGAAAATTATTTACACTATCCATTTTAAAATTTCGTTTACTTTTTGCAGACAATCCATTTATATTTAACTAAATCATACATTAAAAAAAATATTTTATAAACCCCACTAACAACTTGACTGTACATCATTTCAAACATGACATATGTTAATATGCCCCTTCCATTGAAATTTTGAAGATAATGTAAAGAAGTATATTCATTATGAGCATGGGTTTTTTCATATTTTACATTATAGTTGATCTGTCGGTGGATTTACATGGATAGAAATTATGTGCCTCCCATCTGTCAAACCATTCATGAATATCCACTCAATTAAATTAAGAAAATGAATAAGTATATTCTATATCTTTCATTATGTTTATGTGTATCTAATTTTTAAACATTTCCACTTACAGGGCATCATGTTTTGCTTTATGTAAGTCAAAGGTTTCGTTGATAAATGACACTAAATCCTCAAAGTTATGAATGGAAAATGGCTTTCAAGTTTTACAAATACACTGAGGTCAAAAGGCTTTCAATTATAGGTATTATAAAAAAATAAAAATAAAATTTATTTAATTTAATTTATAGATAACTGTTATCCATGTGTTCAAATTTTGAAATGGGGTGTATAGTTGAGATTTATTTTATTATTCTTGTAATAGGTGATAAAATGAAAAAGCAAATATTTCAAAAAAACACTAAAATAAACTATGAACACTCATACATTAAAATATTGTAGAGTGGTGCACTTTTCATTACTTTTATAAAGTGCCCATAACTAGGGAATTACATTAATATTGGATCTAATTACATTGACCTTTATAAAGAGCCCATAACTAGGGAAGTACATTAATATTGTATCTAATTACATTGACTTTTATAAAGTGCCCATAACTAGGGAATTACATTAATATTGGAGCTAAAAAGTGCGAATTACATTAATATTGTATCTAATTACATTGACTTTTATAAAGTGCCCATAACTAGGGAATAACTAAGGAATTACATTAATATTGGAGCTAATTACATTGAGATACTGCACTTTTCATTACTTTTATGAAGTGCCCAAAACTAAGGTATTACATTAATATTGGATCTAATTACATTGAGGTACTGCATCTCATATTTTACCCTCCCACCTCTGCCCTACAAGCCATAAATTTCTGTGAACTAGGTGAATTGTTAATGATTAGGTTCCCTTGCCAACGAGGCCAATTGTCAATGATTAGGTTCTGTTCTATAGCTTTCTACGAAGTTTGTACTACCCATAATCTATAGGTTTTTGTTTGTCAGAGTTATTGTTGTACATTGTTTTGAATCTCTCACATGCACTATTGTTTGCGAGGATAAATATTGTTTACCTAATTTCGTATATTAGATATTTAAATAAAAATATTATTAGTTAAGTTGATGGTGTTATGGTGTTGATAACTGTTTTTAATATTTAATTTTATATTTTAAAAAAATATTTTTAAGATAATGGCTAAAAAAATATTTTTATTATTTTATCTTAAATAAAATATTTTATATCAATTATATTAAAAAATATAATTATGTTAAGATTAAAATATTTAATAATATGTTATTCATTAAAATAGATATAATTTTTTGATTGTTGAGTAAACACATATTAATCAAATTACTTAATATATTAAATTTTTTTAATTAAAAAATTGAGGAGTTTTACTTTACCATGGAACTTTATTCCTATTTAAATAGATCTTCAAATCTTTAAGTAACAAGATTTTAATCCTCTCTTATTATTTTTATTTTAACATTATTATTAGTAATTTATTATCCTCTCTTATTATTTTTATTTTAACATATTATTAGTAATTTAATTATAATGTATCATTGCATGAATATTTTTTAATGAAGTTCAAAACAATAAAAAGAACAAGGGACAAAACTAATAATGGAGTTTATTTATGTATATATAAAAGTTAAGTGTAAGTAAAAAAACTATATAAAAGTTAAGTTGAAGTAACTAGAGTGGTCAAGATCAGACTTCGAATTTCAAATCCTCTCTGTTGTCAAATGAAAATTTGTTGATGTTTTTGTATTGTTCATGTCCTTCATTTTACGTTTTACGGACATTTGTGAATGTCAACCTCCCTTTATCTCGAAACTCCCTTTCAACTACTTTTGCATCTCAATTTTCATTATTCTTCCTTCTAAAGTGTCTTGATTTTCCTAAGTTAGCATAAACATGTTAATTGTTGCAATTTTATTCCATAATAATATCTTTTGTTTAATTCTCTCTCCTTTTAATCATATAGTCTCTTATTTTTCAATTAAAGGAATAAGTTATTTCATTCTCAATTTTATTTTATGATATAAAATATTTGACATTAAAAACTATTTCAATTTGCAAAGTGGATTTAAGGATATAGATTTTGTTATTCGCATGATAACTTTCTATTTATATAATGAAAAATAATTAGACCTTAATTCCATCAATTTTTATATCTTTAAATTTTATATGATTTTAATTTAGTATATATGTGTGTGTGCAAGAGAGAATTGATAAAGTAAAAAACTACTAAGACTCATACTTAATGCTTTTGGCTAAAAAATTTATAATAATGAGATATCTATAATTTATTTTTATTCTTACTCATACAAAGCATTATAAATTCTTCAGACTTTTGAAAATATAAGCAAACAATTAATCCTTACTTCTTATTTAAGAGTTATGTGTTATAATTATATTAAGTTGAACTTCCATTTCATTTAATCATTAAAACAATTAATTTATAAAAAAACCCGAAATATATTATAACTAATTAAATCAACATTAAACTTAAAAAAACAATTAAATTATTTTTAAAAGTCCACCCAAAAATACAATTAAATTATTTTAAAAAATACACAATAGCATTTTGATTTTTTTTTTTAAATAAGAAAAACCTCCAACCTCAAGTGCATACCACTCGTTGAAACAACTAAATTTTTGTTAAACTCAAACCATGTACATTAAAAAAACTCATAAAACTAGCCGCCTTTATTAACCTCAAACCATGTACATTCATAAAACTCATAAAACTAGCCACCTCAACCAAACGTACAACCTCAACAATCTCATTGGGAGTAAGTCCTAGCATTTCTTTAACGAGTCAAAAACACCTCAAAATACTTCAGTGCTTTACTGCACTGATAGCAATGATGTAAACTATAGACATTTTAAACCCTGGTTGGGCATGCAAGTGGGATTAGGATGGCCTCTCAACTCTTAAGGAAGTGTGAAGTGCATAGATACGCTTATGTCAATAAATTTAAAGTTTTGGGTGCATTCAGTACTATTAGTATGAATGTTATCTCAATCCATTTAAATTTGAATATGTGAAGGTTCAAAATGCATATGAAAAGTTCACACAATTAAATAACATATCAAATTTGGAATTTGATATATACAATCAATCATATTATTATATAATAATCATTTTAAAAACTTATAATCATATGGTATCTTCTTAAAAGATTATTCTAGAAAGTTTTTAGTTGAGACAACAATTTCGTTATTAGGATTGTACAAAGTTTGAGCCCCTAACCAATTTCGCTATAAACACACAAATTCTAACTAGAAATAATTATGAGTGTTATATGACATTGCATTATACAACAAATTGACATGAATCATATAGATAAAAGATCAATTGCATTCGGTTTCCAAAAATAAATATGAGTATTCCCAGTTATAGAGCTTGAGAGTGCAGAACAATTGTTGGAAACCCAAATTCCTAGTTATAAATATTCAATGCAATTATGCTTTATCACGGAGTTGTGGATTTAATAGGGGCACAACTGAGAGATTGAGAGTGTAGCCAACTACTTGTATTTAAACTTATGGTAAGTGGAAAATCCCTTAAATGGTATTGGTATTATAAATTTTGACAGTTTAAATTTGAAATTAGACATCATTTTGACAGGTTGCAGACATAAAAGAGACGTCATATCTAACAGGTTAAATTTTTAGCTTGCCATAAAATATGTCTTGAACAAATTCCAAGCGTGGTCAAAATGAAAGTTATTATCCTTTTTCACCTTGATTTAAATTCTATTATGTAAAATGTTTTCTCTTTTCATAAATTAATAGTTAATTGTTGAAAGGAATATTTTTCAATGAAGTTTGAAACCATAGAAAGAATAAGGGACAAAATTAATAATGAAGGAGTTTATCTATGTATATATATAAAAGTTAAGTGTAGGGAAAAAACTATATAAAAGTTAAGTTGAAGTAACTAGAGTGGTCAAGATGAAAGTTATTATCCTTTTTCACCTTGATTTAAATTCTATTATGTAAAATGTTTTCTCCTTTCATAAATTAATAATTAATTGTTGAAAGGAATATTTTTCAATGAAGTTCAAAACCATAAAAAGAACAAGGGACAAAATTAATAATGAAGGAGTTTATCTATGCATATATATAAAAGTTAAGTGTAGGGAAAAAACTATACAAAAGTTAAGTTGAAGTAACTAGAGTGGTCAAGATAAAAGTTATTATCCTTTTTCACCTTGATTTAAATTCTATTATGTAAAATGTTTTCTCCTTTCAACAATTAATAATTAATTATTGAAAGGAATATTTTTCAATGCAGTTCAAAACCACAAAAAGAACAAGGGACAAAATTAATAATGAAGGAGCCTATCTATGTATATATATATAAAAGTTAAGAGTAGGGAAAATATATATATAAAAGTTAAGATGAAGTAACTAAAGTGGTCAAGATGAAAGTTATTATCCTTTTTCACCTTGATTTAAATTTGATTATGTAAAATGTTTTCTCTTTTCATAAATTAATAATTAATTGTTGAAAGGAATATTTTTCTAATGCAGTTTCAAAACCACAAAAAGAACAAGGGACAAATTAATTAATGAAGGAGCCCTATCTATGTATATATATATAAAAGTTAAGAGTAGGGAAAAAAATTTAAATTATATTTTATTAAAAGTTAAGATGAAGTAACTAAAGGGTCAGATTTGAAAGTATTATCCTTTTTCACCTTGATTTAAATTTGATTATGTAAAATGTTTTCTCTTTTCATAAATTAATAATTAATTGTTGAAAGGAATTAGTTTTTCAATGAAGTTTCAAAACCATAAAAAGAACAAGGGGACAAAATTAATAATGAATAGTTTATCTATGTGTGTGTTATATATTATATATATATTATATATATATATATATATATATATATATATTATATAATATATATATATATATATATATATATATATTATATATATTATATACTATATATTATAAAAGTTAAGTTGAAGTAACGAGAGTTGTCAAGATGAAAGTTATTATCTTTTTCACCTTGATTTAAATTCTATTATGTAAAATGTTTTCTCCTTTCATAAATTAATAATTAATTGTTAAAAGGAATATTTCTCAATGAAGTTCAAAACCATAAAAAGAACAAGGGACAAAATTAATAATGAAGGAGTTTATCTATGTATATATATAAAAGTTAAGTGTAGGAAAAAACTATATAAAAGTTAAGTTGAAGTAACGAGAGTTGTCAAGATGAAAGTTATTATCTTTTTCACCTTGATTTAAATTCTATTATGTAAAATGTTTTCTCCTTTCATAAATTAATAATTAATTGTTAAAAGGAATATTTCTCAATGAAGTTCAAAACCATAAAAAGAACAAGGGACAAAATTAATAATGAGGAAGTTTATATATATATATATATATATTAGTTAAGTGTTAGGAAAAGAAATATATAAAAGCTAAGTTTTGAAGTAAACTAGGAGTGGTCAAGATGAAAGTTATCATCATTTTTCAACCTTGATATATATTTTCTATTTTTTAAAATTGTTCTCTTTCATTAAAATTTAATATTAATTGTTCTTTGAAAGAATTAATAATGGAAATTATAAGAAAAAGAATGCATGAAAATTTTAGGGGTGAGATTTGACTATTTGGCTAATTTTTAGACATTTTCTCAAAAAACAATATTTGTCCATTTGGTTAAAAAATTGACTATGTTTTACATATATATGATTAAAGAGATTATATTCACCAAAAGTTCACCAATTTTAAAAGTAAATTAGATGTTTGTTAGTGAATATTCCCCTACATTCTATGTGTATGACTTTTCAAAACAAAATAGTCACCTATATATAGGCATAATATTTGAATCCTTAAAAAATACCCTAAAAGAATAATAGTTGCATACCCTTGCATCTTGTGAGAAGAGATGTTAGGAGTGACATGGAAGGTGAAGATACCTCCACCTCCCCCATGGAGAGGGCCTAACATGTCACCCTCCTACCTTTCAAGTCTTCTTATGACATCACTTTTAGGTGTGTGAGTTCACTTTTTTGGTGAGCACGTCTTCATGCATACATGTACCGTATAATGGTGAAAAATAAAACATGCTTAACACTACAACCCCCACCATCCTAGCTTCAACTATTGATGGACTAGGGATTCTACAATACAATCACCAATATGCTCCTGATTTTATGACATTGATTTGGCCATTATTGTTCATTCCCTGCAATTACTTATCGCAATCTTTATGTTGTTTCATCTATAGTTTGATATATTTGCAAGTAAGTTTCTTTCATCCCTAGTTGGTTTTTCTCAATAAGTTCTTGTCTTCATTTTCTTTGTTGTCCCTTTGAACTCATTTCTCAATCTTGGCCTCTTCTTCCCTAGCAGTCTGAACCTAGGATTATCTTAAAACTTTTTGCATCCTACGATGGTTCATGAGAGAGTTTGTTGTTGCCATGAAAGTGGCGGCAGTGGCTCACAAAGTAGGATGTAGGCTCATTTGTGTGCAAAGACCTCGGCTAGCCTCTACAAAGAACATATCCCTCTATAAATTAGAGCTCAAATCGACGAGGTGGACATTAAAATAAAGGGGGAGTGTCAATGTCTCTCATATTTAGTGGTGGCGAAAGTTATGTTTGCATAGGTACTAGATGTTGGCCACACTCATGGAAAACAAAACCAGTATCCATAAACCATTGACCTGTATTGGCATATGAATGATTTTTGGGGTAAGGTATTTGTTGGACATGAATGATGCAAAAGAAGAGATTCTTATGGTATTGGATGGCATTGTGCTACATCTCAAGGAGATGAATATCTAATGCATATCAAGGAAGTCATCAACCCTATTACAACTCCTCATCACCCTAGAAGTGAGGGTCTAGTTGAATTGAAGTTGATACCTCCCATTCTACTTAATTTGCTATGGCTTTCTTTTGGTAGTCTTGTTTTCTTTTTTTTAGTCATGTGTCATAATTAGAGTAAATGTTTATTGATTATTTAAGCAACATGTCATAATAGGCTCTTCTATAGCCTTTAGACATTTCCAATATTTTTATGTATATTGTTATTATCTTTTTGGACACTTTAATTTTAAGTTTGGACAAATTTCTACTTTGTCAATGGTAAATTACAAGCTATTGACAAATAGAAAAAAAATGTCTTATGTAAACTTTAATTACCAATAGAAATCTTAATTCTTAAAGAAAAAGATAATAAATAAATAAATAAATAAAAGGAAAACAAAAAAAAAATTGCATAAAAGTTAACAAATAATAGAAAAAAATATACATAAGGTGTATTCAGATTTCATTTGATTTCTTTTTTACATTTTTTTCTACTTCTCTTTAAAATTTATTAATGCATATAATTGTTCTTAGTTATTATTATATTATTTTACATTTTCTTAATTTTTTTTATCCTCTTTACTCTCTCACTCATGGACACATTTTTTTTTTCCGTTTTGACATTTGTACATTATTCATGTCCTTACACATTTCTCCTTTTATTTTCTATTAGTTTTCACATCTCCATTTTTCTTTCTGTTGGTTGATTTCTTTTTCTTTATATGATTACTAATAGGTGTTGTCTCTTTCCTACTATGTCTTTGCGAAGTTCTTCAACTTCCTCTTAATCATTGTTCTGTCTTTTCTTTTAACTTTTTCTAAACCCTTTTCCCTTTTAGTCTCCCTCTTACCTACATCTTTCCTTTTCAAATGTGGTGGATTTATGTAAATTCTTTATTGTTTAGTCAATTCTCACTAACAATTTCCTTTTTTATCCTTTCCCCTTTGTCCTTACAATTAATCCCTTTTTAAATTACTATCATGTATAGTTTCTTTTCTTTTTAATTTTGTGATTCATTACTTAGCAATTTATATGTATTTTTCTTCATTTAATTAATCAACTTCTTTTAACATTTTCCATTATTTAATTCTTTTCCAAATTTTTAATCCTAATTAATTATTTTTATTTTTTGCTAATTGTAATCATTTATTATCTTTTGTTTAATTAGCCTAAGGCTTTTTGTTAATTTAATACTAAATCTTTTAATCTTAATATTCATATTTTCTTTTAAAATTGGTTATGATATTCTTTTTCTTTAATTTTATCTCAATTTACTTTATTAATTCAATTCTTAATTTCATTTTTTTATGTTAATTTTTTTTTTGCAAAATATTATTATTACATTTTTTTTATCTTTAATTTATATATTTATTTATTTTCAATTTTTTTTCCCATTAGTTATGTTATCTTAAACCAAATTAAATATATTAAAAAACATATTTTTAATGGCCATTATTAAATTTAATATTTTTTTTCTCTTTTCATCTCTCTTTTTATATATATATAGTATATATATATATATATTATATATATACTATATATATATATATATATCTATATATATATTATATATATTATATATATATATAATTTTAATTAAATGTATTAATTTAATTTTACAATAATAATATTTTTTTTTAACTTTCAAAATAGTTTAAATAATATACTTAAAAAAAAATAAACTATATAATATTAATTATGTTCACTCTTAATAATATACTTTGAAACATATTCTCTATAATATTAATTTCGTTCAACTTAGATCCAAATTTTGAAAGATATCTTTTCTACTAGTAGCACGAGGCTTCCACCCAATATCAAACTTTTATATAACATTGTAACAATCATGTGAGACAAATAAAAGTAGAAGTAGAACTAGGGTAAACATTTATATAACATCAATGGAAAAAATGAAATATTTATATAACATCAATCATGTGGAAAAAAATGATAGTAGAACCATGGTAACATTGTTTTATATATATATATATTAAAATTGTTTTACAATTTTTTTTATTATGTTTTATGATTTTTATAAATAAGTTTTTCTAAATACACTCTCAATCAAGGTTAGATATTGAACAATAATTTTATATCAAGTAACAATTACTTTTTTATCCAAGACCCTGTGGACCATATATAAAATATTACATTTTCAATTAACTTTATATAGATTTTATTTTAAAACGTTTAATGAGTTTATTATTTCTTCTTTTTTTACTTATTTTTATATTAATTTTAAGTTAGTTTATTATATCTAATATTAGTTAATTTAATTAATTATTATATTTGTTTATTTTTATTTTTAACTTAATTTATGATAATTATAATCAAATCAACATTTAATGATTGATTATTGGTATGTTTGTCATCATTAGTTTCTTCTTTGTTTGCTTTGAAGACAATAATATTGAAGAAGTTGATTCATATATTTTCTTCCACAAATTATTAATCAATGAAAAGAGAATTATCTTTTAAGATATAGCATTTAAAATGGATTTTCTATGATTCTTAGGAACTAATGGTAATTATTAAAGAAGACATTATTGAGTTTTGGGGAGTAATTATTAGATGCATTTATGGTCATTCAAGGTTTAGTTTTCTTATAAAGAGGGCTTTCAAGTTTTATCTATCTGAATTGGAGATGACTTTTCTTTTAGGAAAGAGGTCACTATATGGCCATGTTCAAGGCAAACTCTATAGTATAAGGAAATGTATTCATACTCTAGAAGTTGGGATCAATTTTGGTTAACTCATTGTAGTGTAATGTGGTTAGGAGGACATTTTCTTAAATTTGCATAAATACTATCCAAACATTGTAATAAAAATATAATGGCTAGTTTTGGAAGCCAAGGAGATGATGTACCCAATGAATTATCAATAGAAATTAATATCATAAGATCTAATATTCCAAAGAGAGATTAGGTAGTTTGACCCATATAAAATAATTGTTACAATTTCTATCCAGATTAAAGTAAGGTTGCCACAACTTCATAAAAAATCTAACATCATTTAGGGACTAGAACCATTTGCAATTAATTATGTTCTATCCTTCAAGGGACCAAACTTCAAGGTAAAAAATCCACATGCATATAGATGAAGAACAACTCAATATTATTGTCCCCGCCTTACTCCCCACCTACCACCTTCCCCAATCCCAAAAGAAATCCAATTTCTTATGTAACAAGGAGCGAGTTAAGGGAAATCCATGAGTTGTTGATAATAAAAACCATGCCCAACATGAACGAATTTTATTTTTGTTTGGCCCACATCAGATTGACCTTAAGAGTTTGGGTTAAAGAAACTTTATTCATATAAAAGATTGTGATACACCCTTATCTAACATCAATATACAGCTTGAGTGGGCCTAATGGTTAAGAGCATGTGTTTCCTCCTAAGAGGTCACAGGTTCAAACTAGAGGTGGGTAGAGTATGTATGCCTTCGTAGACTTAGCAGTGAAATCGCTGCGCGGAGGTGGGTCCCTCGTCCCACAAACAAGGGGGTCTCATACACCAATTTGGTGTTTAACTTCGCTGCGACTTTAAAAATAGATATAATTATTATTATTATTATAAAGTTAAGTGAGAGACAATGGTTATTTTAATTTTTTTTA
>APFE031057170.1:28741-57140 GCA_000404065.3 Pinus taeda | reverse complement strand
TTTTGAGCAGGTATTGAGCAGCGGAGGCAGGCAAGCAACGAAGGAGATTTGAGCCAGTGATTGATTCAGATCTGAGCTGTATTGTGTGTAACAGAGGTGGAGAAACTTGTGAGAAGTATTATGCTGTGTAATGTTACATGACTCAATCATTAATATACAGATAGTTGGGTTTTCAGCTGTAAGCTTTCCCCTGGTTACATACTGTGTTAATGTGTGCATGCTCTTGATGTTTTATTGTTATTGATGCTGCTATATTGATGATCAACGTAGAGGAGCTTATGTATTGTGTATGTATTCCGCAATAGTACATGATCAGGATAATCTCCATTGAGTATGTTTATTATTCAAAATTTCTACACTTTTCATCACTAAATCTTTATGATTTTGCATTGGAAAATGGTATTTTTTAAAGTGAATCACCTAATTATTACCCTTGAGGAAACGATTTAGCTAAGTCTACTAATAATAATTTAATTCATATTATAAAGAAAATTGTTTACTTTGAGCAAAGGAACTAGCATAATGCATTGGTGAATGCTCTATGGGCTAACCGTGTTACACCTAATCCCTCTTTGAAGACCTCTCGACCATCCCTCCTTTAAACTTATACCTCATGACTTTAGAACTTTCTCAAGAATACCAAGGTAAACCATGTCTTGTTGTTTAGAGTAGGATAAATGCTCTTTTGAAATTAGAGGGATAAAGAAGTAAAACAAAAGAAAATTTTGTTGTACACTAGAATCATATCAAGTGTTGGTTTGACAAGAAATATGTAGGGAACAAGGAGTTTGGTGTGGGAGACCTAGTATTGAAATGGGATGAGGCCCATGAATAGAAAGGTAGGCACCCAAAATTTCAATCCTTATGGATCAGACCCTTTGTTTTTCATGATAAAATTTGCCACCATACTTATCACCTTCAATCCTTAGATTGAAATGTTGACTCCCTTCCTATTAATGGCCAAGATCTCAAGCGTTATTTTCAATAGCAGCCCTAGGCTGCATTTCTACCTATGTACGTATTTCTTTCCTTTTATGTTTTTTGTTCTTGTTTTATTCATGTGATGTCTTGTCCCTTATTTTTTCATTTTGTTTTGGTTAGCGTATGTAAATAATACCTTGTGTGAAAGTGTTTTGTTTGGTTCTAACAAATGTGGCAAAAGTTTTAAAGGGATTTGTGACATTCGTCAACACTTGGTTAACTTTTGATTTCTCTTCTTTGCTTAGGTCAAATATCTTTAAGGTCAATGATGTTTTAATGGAAAATATGATCCATCCAAACATAAAGCTTTAAGTAGAATCATGATGCCCATATCTATTTTAGGATATTCATTCCTTGACTTTCTATTATAATTGAATGATGTTTTTCTTGCTAATCCAATCAAGTAGAGAAGGGAAAGGAGAAAACTAAAATTGAGCATATCAATTTTAGAGGCATATAAAAGTATCTGCAAAAGGACTAACCTCTCTTTCTCTTAATAAGTTGGGATCCCTCTTCCACCCTAGTGATATAAACACTGATAAAATTCCAATGAGCATATTGAAATAAAATAACTGGTGAAAGAAGAGAAAATATTCTTTTGGAGGGAGGTGAAGCAAACAACTTCATCGAGGTACTTAACAAGCTCATTGGCATTGAAAGAATGTTTGTGTTTTCTGAAAGTGACTATGTTGGGGTACTGAATAGACATGCTAGCAACATAGAGACACTAGAGATGGAATTGAAACTATGATCATATTAAACTCATGAATATATACTATCCTTCTCCCTAATCGAAACAATTGAGATATGGTAAGATTTGTAAATGTGTTTGAGCTGAGAAAGAGAATAGGAGGTGCTACACCTATAAAAGGGATAAATGGGGAAGCTGAGGTGATCCACATGGTGAATCAATACTTCCTAAAAGACTAGACTTTGTGAATCAATACACCATCTAAATTTTTTCCTACATATAAATTTTGGAGCCTCCCTTTGATCATGTGAACTATCGCTTCTAGTTGTTAGAGTAACTAGACACTTTTTTTCTATTTTTTCAAGTCCCTTTTTAAAGGAATCCCAAGTGTCATCTTTTGTTAATGGATGTGTCGTTCTTTGTGAAAGGAAATTTTGGTGCACCTTTAAGAGGAAACTCTAGTGCACTCTCTTGCATTAATGGATCCTCTCTATCATGGGGACATGCATTGGACTCATTTATAGGGTATTGCATATTTTCTCTTTGCATTCGAGACTTGTAAGTTATATATTAAGTGTCGCACTTGGAGGCAAATGTCATCTAGTTATCATTTCAATGAATGCTTGTTGATTTTTGGTACAAAATATCTCATTTTCATGTGTTTGATTTTTTATGAGTGTGTGATCATGTTCAAGTTTTGTTATGCTCTCACACATACTTTCTTTCCACACTAATCCCACACTTAGTCATTTTTGGAGTTCTCACTTTCCTCACACTTTGCTCGATCATGAACCAACTTTTCTGCCTATTGGAATTGTGCACTACGCAATTCTAAGCCACATTGAAGAAGATTATGACTCTTGGAATTTCACACTATGTAGTCCTAGAAGTCAATCTCACTCAACTGCGCATTGAGCAATCCTAGTGCTTAATCACTCAACTTTTTCTAGTTGCACTTGCACAATGCATAGTCTTGATCAACCCTATCTTTCCCTATTCACTACACACTCACATTGGATAGTGGAGCCTTTCCTAGACCCTTGCACTGATCAATTGCCCAACCCTTAGAGCGTCTCTTTCAACCACTATGCACTACATAGTCACAATGCCTAGTCAAGCCTCCTTTCCTCCTAAACTTTTCCACTGCATAGTCATTGGATTTCCTCTCCCTCAACTACTGTGCATTGCACAGTATCAGTGCCTAGTCCCTAACTCTCTACCTCCTACTCCTGTGCACTACATTGAGAAGGCCTCCCTTCCCTATGCATTGTTCCATCACAATCAACATGTTGCATGAGAAACAAGATAGACTAGGTGATTTCAAGATTGATATTGTCTTCTCATGAGTAAACTTCACTTGTAGGTGTTATGATCTTAACATGGCAAGATGATGCTCAAGGAGGATATCAAAGAGATTTTATGAGGAGACACTCACAATGAGAACAAAGAGACAAAGAGACATTGAAATATGATAGTTGGATGAAGACCAAGAAGACATGGAAGACTCTATATCATTATCAACCCTTTGAAGGATGAATATTAAGTATGATTAGACCTATTATGAAGATGTGAAGACAACAGTAAAGATAAGAGCTTGGAATTGATACACTACAATAAAGTCTTATGTCCCTATCGCCAAGTCATGGTTTCTTAAAGTGTCACCACTAAAGTCATATGTTGTGTAGTATAGCTAGGCGAATAATATAGGGTGTAGAGGGAGGTACCCAAGGGAATAATGTAATGTAATGGGCCATAGTTAATAAATAAAGTTGTTAAACCACATTATTAAAGGACCATTAGTAGTTAGGGCATAACGTGAGAATCCCATTGTAATGGATTTATGGTATTGACAAACCCATGGTATTGTATGTATGAAGCCTATATAGAGGCTCTCCATTGAGGGGTACCAAGCATTGTTGTTTTGACAAGAATATGGATTGTGGACAAGAAATATGCTTGTCAATACAACAATACTTTACATCGCTCAATGGAGAGTCTCTAGCCTCTATATAGGATTCATGCATAAAATACCATGGGTCTCTCAATACCATACATCCAATGCAATGGGCTTCTCAAATTATTCCCTAACTACTTGTGGTACCCTGCATAATGTGGGGTAACCACTTTATTTATTAACTATTGCCTATTACATTACATTATTCCCTTGGGTACTTCCCTTTGCACCACATATATCCCCCGAGGTATACTGCATGTTGTCAATATATATTGCCATAATTTGTGGAATGTAATGTTATATTTAAAAAAAATGAGAAAATGTAAAATGTGTTGAAGCCCATCCCACATGGAATGTGAAAAGTCACTAGAAAGTTCTAAATTCATGTAGAAGCTTAAAGGTCACATAGAAATTCTAAAATTTACATGGGCGCTAAAGATTCATAAGGGAAGGTCAAGAGTCACCATGGAGCTGGAGAGTCACCTAATTTGTTATAAATACACCATCATAGCTCAAGCAAAGGAATTTTCACCTTCACTTCTCAAGTAGAGAAGATTAGTCTTTTGAGGGGAAAGTGGTGGCTTAACATTCCACTATTGGAACTAGTGTTGTATTATTGTAAAGGTGTATCTTGGAACTTTCACTCAATGATTTGAAGCTCTTTGAGATGACACACTTTCATGCATATGTTGTGAATGATTGTAATACTATTTTTTCATTGTTTGCGGTATATGTTTATGTTTCTACATACTAATGAAAATGAACTATTTCATTGGCTTTAGTATGCATCTTTGAATTGTGTGTCTCTTGCTTTCGTCTGATCATTATTTCTTTGTCAACTATTTCACAAGATGACTAACGCTTATTTTAGATATATGTGTGTGCCTTTATTAGGATAGTACTATTAATTTTCTCTTAAACACTCATTCTCTCTTCCATTCCGTGAAAGAACCTTTATACACTTTGAAATTGATTACGTTACAAGGTTAACTTGTTCATCTCAAAAGTATATGATTTTTTTGTGTAATTTATTGTAGCCAAGGAAAATCATTAAGAATATGGTAGTTGGGCCTATTTCCCAGATGGGGATCCTACTACAAACAATTTCCATATTGGGGAGACCCCTTGTATGTTGGAAATTTCCAGCACTATCAACATGACCATAGTTAGTGTAGGTAAATAAATATCATGGAAAAATTCATTCATACCTAAGAGCATTTTGACTGATGAATTCTTGCTTAATTCTCCTTGGTCACACAACAACTTGTTTTTTGATTTAAGCCTATGTACTTCTCTGCTGAAGATTTGAGTTTTCTTGTTGTGACTGATTTATGGCTTTTGTTTTGTTTTCTTGCTATTTTTGAGGTGTAAATATGCTATATGGTGCTTTTACAACTTCAACAACACTGATAAGTTTCTTACCTTTATCCATTTCTAAGCTTGACTCTACCTCAAATCCAAAACCTGTTTTCACATGAGATGGTCTCTACACATGAAGAATCTCATTTAAATAGTCAGTGCCCTTGCTGAATTTTTCATTGACTCTCAAATAAATTTTGGTCTTCTCAAGCTATTTTCTCATAGTCACAATTTCTCCTTCAAGCTTCTCACATGCCTTGTGTTTCTCTTTTAACTACTCATTCAATATGTCTTGGATCTTCTTACCTTCTTCAATTTTTAAGAGCAAAGGTGCTAGAGCTTCAACATTATTCTTGGCTGACAATTCTTTTTGAATTTTATTTTTCTTTCTTAGCCTTTGAATCTATTCAAGAGAATCAATGAACTCACCTTCTAAGACAACTTCATCTTCTTCTTCTTCAAATTCATCATGATTTTCTTCTTGGATTTCAATGGCCATAGGCATGAATTCTTTTGAGCTTTTCTGACATTTGTTTTTATGTCCCTATAATATTAGTGTAGCCCCTATTGTTATTGTTGTTCCCATGTAGCCCCCATATTGTTATTGTTGTGCCCCATAGAATCCCATTATTGTTATTATTGTTATGTAGGCTCTGATTATATTGTGACCCCTTAGTCTCCTCTATATACCAAGGAGGTCTTGTCTCAAAGGCCTACCACCTATTTGCGATCATGATCATGCTATTCATTTGATTCCACGAAGTGTTCCTCCAAACATCAGACCTTACATATGTCCCTATGCCCAAAAGAGTGAAATTGAATGTATGGTGACAGAAATGATAGAGTCCAGTATAATTCAACCTAATCAAATTTCTTTCTCTGCTCCAGTAGTATTGGTGCACAAGAAGGATGGATCATGGCGTATGTGTCTAGATTATAGGGAGCCTAACAAGCTGAATATTAAAGATAAATTTCCCATTCTTGTCATTGATGAATTGTTGGATGAATTACATGGAGAAATTTACTTCACCAAGTTGGATCTTCATTCAGGATATCATCAAATCAGAATGAAGACTGAATACATTCTGAAAACAACATTCATAACTCATGAAGGTCATTATGAATTTTTGGTCATGTCTCTTGGCCTTACTAGTGCACCTTCCACATTTCCAGGTTTGATGAACTCTATTTTCAAACCTTTCCTTAGAAACTTTGTGTTAGTATTTTTTGATGATATACTAATCTACATTAGGTCTTGGAAGGATCATGTTCAACATGTTGTCAGGGTGTTCAAACTATTGGAGGTGAAACAATTATATGAAAAAATATCCAAATGTTTCTTCAGAGTACAAGAGGTGGAATATTTGGGTCCTATTGTGTCTCACGAGGGTGCTAAAGTAGACCCTAACAAAATTAAAGCCATTAAGGACTGGAAAATGCCCACAACTCTAAAGCATCTTTGAGGATTTCTCAAGTTGACAGGGTATTATCGCAAGTTTGTTAAGAGTTATGGGAGAATGACAATGCCTCTAACAACATTACTAAAGAAATATGATTTTTCGTGGACTCTAGAACAAAATAAGGCCTTTGATCATCTAAAAGAGGCAATGTGCCAAGCACTGATGTTAACTACACCAAACTTCACAAAAACATTTATTATCGAATGTGATGATGCCTCAATAAATGGAATTGGTGTTGTTTTAATGCAATAAGGAAGACCCATTTCTTTTGAAAGTCATCCAATCAAGGGAAAGTATTTACACAAACCTATTTATAGGAAGGAAATGTTGGAAATACTACTTGCACTAAAGAAATGGTGACCTTACCTAATGAGAATACAGTTCAAGGTAAAAACCAATCACGATAGTCTTAAGTACTTTTGGAATAAATATTATCTTCAGAAGAACATCAAAAATGGGTCACAAAGATGTTTGGTTATGACTTTGAAATCATCTACAAAAAAAGGGAAGAAAAATGTTGTTGCAGATGCAATCTTGAGAAAGGATGAGGATGTGGAAGCATTGCTCTATGCCATTTCTATTATCCAACTTGATTGGATAACTGAAGCAAAGGATGAATGGAAGAATGATGAAGAAGTGTCGACACGCATTCAAAAGTTGTAGCAAGATCCCAGTATGTCTGATACATTTACCTGGAAAAATGATTCATTATGGTACAAATATCACTTATATATTTGTAAGAATTTGCAACTCAAACAAAAGATTCTTTTGGACTTGCACACTTCCTCCTTATGAGGGCACTCAAGATTTTTAAAAACTTAGCACAGGGTCAAGAAGGAATTTTTTTGGGATGGCCTTAAATATGATATTCCGAATTTTTTGGTAGAATGTTTAGTTTGCCAACAAAATAAAGTTGATACAATTAAGACCCCATGTCTGTTACAATCTTTAGCCATTCCAACTCAGCGTTTGGAGGAGGTCTCAATGAATTTTATCACAAGTTTACCCTATTTTGAAGGAAAGAGTGTGGTCATGGTGGTAGTTGATAGACTTACCAAGTATGCACACTTTTGTGTATTATTTAATCCTTTTAAATCCAGTACAATTGATACTACACTTATGGAAACAATTCAAAAGCTACATGGAAACCCAAAGATTATTGTAAGTGATAGAGATCCCATTTTCAATTGAAAATTTTGGACGAAATTATTTTCTTTTCTTGGTACTCAATTAGCTCATAGTTCATCTTATCATCCTCAATATGATGGGCAAACTGGGATAGTGAAAAAATGTTTGGAAGGATATATTAATTTCTTTCTATCTCATAAACAAACACAATGGGTCAAGTGGTTACCTCTGGATGAAGGGTGGTATAACACTTCCTTCCATACTGCAGTGAAAATGACCCCATTTATGGCACTTTATGGATATCATCAACCATCCATCACATCATATTTAAGAGAAAATTATAAGGTTCAAGAAGTGGAAAATCACGTCGAGAATCAACAATAAGTTCTCCAACTCTTTAAGGATAACCTCACTTTGGTGTAGAATTGAATGAAACAATAGGAAGATCAACATCACAGTGAAATAAGTTTTGATGTAGACAACAGGGTATTTTTACAGCTATAACCATATAAACAAATGTCCCTCAATCAAGCTAAGAAGGATAATAAATTATCACCCAAGCACTATGGTCCTTACAAGGTGTTGAAAAATATTGGTACTATGACATATAAATTGGAGTTCCCTGCATCTTCCCGAGTACACCCAGTTTTCCATGTTTCATGCTTAAAGAAGGTTATTATTGAAAAGCTTCTAGTTCAAAAAGTATTTCCATAACTAGATGAAGAAGGAAAAATCATATTGGAGCCAGAAGAATTCATAGAAACAAGAACCCGATAGCTAAAAAATCAATAAATTTCATAGTATCTCATTAAGTGAAAGAACTTACCTGCTAAATATTCCACATGGGAGGATGATAATTTTATACAGAAGTATCCAAAACTACTCAAATTTTGAGCACAAAACTCTTTTTGAAGGAGACGGGCGTGTTAGGTCCCTACAATATTGGTGTAGCCCCCTAATTGTTATTGTTAGTGTATCCCCCTATTGTTATTGTTGGGCCCATGTAGCCCACATATTGTTATTATTGTCCCCCATAGAAGCCCACTATTGTTATTATTTTTATGTAGGCTTTCATTATATTGTGACCCCTTAGACTCCTATCATACCAAGGAGGTATTGTCATTTCTTTCATCGAAGAATTATTCATTTATGTAATGTAAAGGAGGTTTCCCCTTTGAAGAGGATAATTTTTAAGTCATTGATCTATATTTTCTTCTATTTTATGAGTTAGTTGCATAACATCTATCCTCATCAAAACAATAACTATCTTCACCTTCTAAGGAACTACTATCATGAGTATAGAAATGATTCTTTGTAACCTTTTTTTCCTTTTATACTTTTCTATACTTCTCCTTAAGTTCATGTTCATTCTTTTCCTTGTATGGACACTTGGAAGAATAGTGACCTATTTTACCATAGTTAAAGCACTTGAAGGTAGCTAAATACCTTTGTAGTCACCTTAGCCTCTCCTGATCTTTCTCACAACATTAGCCTCCTATTTATCTAATTCATAGAATGAGTCATCATGTTCTTCTTTGGGCCTCTTGTTTGCTTTGAAGGCTAACTTACTTACTACAGATTTTCCTTTTGAAATTATCATCTCATAGGAAGTAAGAATGCCAAGTAATTGATCCATTTTGATAGAGTTGTGGTTTTTCATTTCCTCAATGACTGAAACTTTGGGATTACATCTCTTAGGAATAGATATCAACACCTTTTGGACTACAAATAACTCATTTAGTTCTTGATCAAGTCCTCTTATGGTATTGGCAATTTCATGTACTCAAAGAAATAAAATTTTAATTTCTTCATCATTACGCATCTTTAAAGATTCAAATTTCATTCTAAATCCTTGGTGTTTAGCTTTCTTTACCTTACTGCCACCTTCATAGTAGCTTCTCATCTTGTCCCATATTTCCTTTTTAGTTTTGCAATCCATGGCCTTGACTATTTTTGATTCAGACATGCCAACAAGAAGAATATTCACAGCCTTGGCATTTTATGTAAACCCAAGCTTCTAATCTCTAGTAATTATGTGTGGAGGCTTCTCATAACCATCTCAAATGGTGTCCCAAACAACTGCACCAAGAGATTATATATAAGTGTTCATCCTTATCTTCCAAAAATTATAGTTTTTTCTATTAAACATAGGTTCCCTATTGATGTGTCCTCCATCCTAGCTTTCCATTGTCCTTGATATTTCTTCCAACTATTAAACTAATTCTAAAGTAACATTTCTTTGATACCCTTTGTTATAGATTAGGAACATACTGAGGGTTGGTGGGGGGGGGGGGGTGGGGGGGGGTGGGGGAGGCGGTGGGGGGGTGAATCAATATTGTGGGAATTTAAAATGTTTTTTCTCAAAGTAAATAATACTTGAAACAATAAGCACAAGCACACCAATCCATAAATTGGGACACAATAATATAGTATGGAAAGTCACCTGGGAAAGCCACCAAAGATTTTATATTATGATGCAATATTTAAACTAAAACTTGTATTACATCAATCTTGTAGGCTCCAATCCTCAATCTACGATAAGCTCTAGCTTGGTGGTTTCTCAAGACCCAACCTGAAGGAAGATCCAATTGAAAGGAAGCTCCAACTCCATAAACTACAAGCTCCAATTTGCTTAACCTTGTTGATTCCTCTTTTAAACTATTTTCAAACTCAAATCATGAAGGCCTCACAATAAAAAAAAATTAAATCAATATCTACTTATAAAATCACCATAATACACCTTCACTCCTTATACAATATCCTTCTCTAACCTCTAATCTAATCCCTACTCTAACTCTCTTATTCTGCTTAATCTCTGCTACATATAAGGAATTTTGAGCTACTAATTTTAGAATTAAAACTTTAGTTAACTTCATCTTTTTTCTTCAAATTAAATTTTTGTTCACTTGTTTTAATAGATTTATCAGTGTCCTACATGTGAACAACTCAGATTGAAGGCCTACATGTTGTTCTGAACTGAATTCTAAGTTTAGCTGTTGTTTACATTGCATTCTGGAACATCACAGGGTTTAGCATAGGTTCACCAATTTTATCGAACAATCAATTATGGCATAAAATGCCAAATTCTCTGCTAAATTTTGGAGTGCTAGTTAAGTTGCAATTAAATCCACTATTAGATTTAGTGAGTTGTAAAATATGGCATACTTTGCCAAAAATATGTCGAATACCTCTTGTTTTCCATTGAATTCCCAAACACTTGCAGTCTAACACCTTCATTGTAGAATAGTTGTCTATGAACACAATCTTAATGATTTGAGAGTTTAGGGGTTGGACCACTTTCTTGGTGTGCACCATCACTTTCCCTTGAATAGGTTAAGGGCTCGAGTAGCTTGAAACACCAAATATGGCACCAAATTTCTAAAATTGTCCCTCGAGTTTTCTAAGGTCATATTAGTGTTGATGTCATATTAATGTGACTTGTGCCACATGGCATCCTATGATTTTTTTACGAGTCAAAAAGAGCTTAAAGGAGACTCGTCCTGGAGGAACGAGTGGTATAAAGGGTAGCAATTGGTTCTGGTAATGGTGGAACTGCTCAAAACATGTAATGGTCAATAGTCTGGCTAATAAAACCACTCATCGTTGCGGTTCCTCAGGAAAGGAAAACAACCAAGTGAAAGCATATGATTGGCCAAAGAGATGGTGGCAATGGAATGAAACAACCAAGGCTCATCTAGCAGAACTTAGCAGATAAACGGCAATCACGAGATGTCAATGATATTCCAATGGAAAATATAATCCTTGCATAAGGAAAACCTTGTGTTGAACCATGATATCCATGTCTATTCTGGAAACCTCATCACTATACTAGGTTCTTTCTGTTTCAGTGTTTTCCACGCTTATCTAGTCAAGTAGAGAAGGACAAGGGGGGAATCTAAACGTGAAAACTAATCTCAAATGTGTTATATATGCTTCTTTAAAGGAACAACCTATTCTTCTCTCAATAAGTCAGGATCCCTCTTCCACCCATGAAATGAATAAGTGTCGATGCATAGTGCTATTATAAAATAATAAAGAAAGAGTGAAAGAAGAGAAAGACTTCTTGCATAGCGAAGCGAAAAAGCAACTCCACTGGGGTATTGTCGAGGCTCATTGGTAGTGGAGCAATATTTGTGTTTGTGAAGTGATTTTTCCGGGGTAATGTCCAGGCCTGATGGAAACGGAGAAACACCATAGATGAAAAAAGCATACTTTGAAAATCTAAAGCTCGTGAACTATATTATCCTCTCCTAATTTGAAAAATTGTGATATTTCTAGTCTTATGGTCATTTTCAACTGATAAAAGGGATGAAGGGGACTCTGTTTATGCATGAGGTAAGTGGGGAGGCCATGGTAATATGAATGATGAATCAATACTGCCTTAAGAACTAGACCCTACATAAAATAATTAACCAAAGAAGAGAATCTGGAATTCCACCAATGTGTCACCAAGTTTTGTCGCTGCTACAACACCCTCCAAAATTTTGGCCTACATATAAATTTCTGATCCTACTTTTACTTTGCATACTATCATCACAAGTATTAACAACCATCGCATGTGTTCTCTTTAAGTATTCTTATTCCTTTTGAAGAAAATAAAAGTGTCATATTTTATCATATGCAAGTGTCACACATCACATAAGTGTAGCTTTGGTTTGCTTCAAGGGATGATATTTTTGTTAATGAGTTATCCTTACCATGTAAACATGTATCACACTCACTTCTAAAATTTGAAGCACTGCCGCACAAGTGTCGTCACTTTCGTCACAATGTGTAACTTTGGTGTCACACTTGGGGTAAGCTGTCACAATGTTGTCACATTGAAAAAAGTATGTTGTTCATGTTTTCTAGGTGATCTATGTTTTGTCATCAAGTTTTCTAAGTGTGTGACCATACTTAATTCTTATCACTGTTCAATTGGGTTTCACTAATCCCACACTTAGTCTTATCTGAAGAAATTCCCGACCTAGCAACCTGGCATCACCCATCCATCACCCATCCCTCTTAGACTGCGTACTGTGTAGTCTCAAGCCTCAACCTTTCCTCCTAACACTACACAATGCATAGTCCTTGCATCCCAAACCATGCACTGCATACTCACAATGCTAGTCTTGACCCTTAAGCTCCAAAATTTGTAGTCCTTTCCCTTAGCTAACCTCTTATGTGAACTGGGCAGTCTCAAGTATCAAGCCTCAAACTTGAGCCCTTGAACTACACAACTACAAAATTCCTCAGCCTTTGTCCCTATGGAACTATGTGGTGGGAAACCTCAAGCCTCAAGCCCTCAGCCTGACCTCTTAAGCCCCTCAACTGTGTAGATGATAAGCACTGGTATGCCTGAACTGCGTATTTGTTGGATTATTGGAGCCTGACCCAAGTTCAGAATTAAGTTAGCCAAACAAATCCAGGTATTGATAGCCCTTTCGGAAACAATCCGAGGAGCGTGGACTGAGGTCTCACCCGAAGTAGTATGGGAGGGTGCTAGAACTAGGTTTGCACACCCTGGAGATGTCTAATGGGCTCAAGAGGTCCATGGTTCGACCCTGCACACACATCGCTACACGCACTTTCCCGTACCTCACAGCCTGAGATGCTACCTTCGCGCCACCCTACTCAAGGGTCGAACGCTGTTATTACCCAAGTCCTTACTAGTATTCCAATGTTAGTTAATTATTTTAGCCTACTTGCCTGCTTTAAGTTATACTTAACAACATAAATCATTCATACAAGTGTGCACAGTAAATAAACAATATATTTACAATTTATATCAAACATGCATTAATCCAAGAACAAATACACAAATTGATATCAAAATTCTCTTTATTAATTCTTTACTCAGTTACAGACTCGACTCTGCCTTGCGCACTCAGCTGCAGGGGTCCACGCACTTAACTATGGACTACTAGGCCTCTATGCACTCAGCTACGGAGCCTTCTCCTACTATACAACCCAAAGACTCACTTAGTCACTTAGAATCTTTCCCTTTTTCTCTATTACTCTACTTTATTTCAGTTAGAGCCTCACTCTATTTATATAATCCCATGGTCCATGGACCATGGGTAGGCCAACATCACATTAAAAAACTAGGGCGGACATACCTGTGACTCTAACATACTTCCGCACCTGCAATTCGTAGAGCTTTACAACACCATTTGGTCAAAACTTGGGCTTTGAGCCCCAAAACATGCCTTTGGGGGATTCCATTCCCAAAAGTATTGCACAGTCTCAAGGATCATTCCTTCACCTTGACATCCTAAGCTATGAAACTGTGTAATCCCTAAGCCTGATTCTCAGTCTGCCACTTGGTTCTAGCTCAAACAATAGATTTTTATGCATCATGTTAGACTAGGGGTTTTATCGAACTGTTGTCGTCTTCTCATGCATGGATTTCAGTTTCATGTATTCTATCATGTTATGACAAGATGATGATGAAGGTATGAAGAAAGAGACCTTGATATAAGACAGCTTTGAAGCTACAAGAACAAGTTGATCAATCAAGAGAAGACAAGGAACATTAGTTGCGACAATAGTTGGAGATCAAATATCACATTAGAGACTCCTCATCTTCAAGCCATGTGGAGGAGGAAGAAGAATACCATGTTCCATATTTTAAGAAGACACAATGAAAGAAGAAACAACAAGTGGCTTGAAAATACGATGTCATCACATAGTCCATGTCATCAGTCTCATGTCAAGTCATGTTATGTGTCATTATGTGCCACATTATTTTTTAGAATATGTAAATCCTATATTGGAAAATTTAAAGTAAAGTGGAAGTCCAAGAGTAATCTATGTAATGTGAAAATTCGTGTAGGAAGTCGAAAGGTCACTGAGAAGTCAAACAATCATGAGGGTAGTCTAGGATTCACAGGGGAGTTGATGGATCACCCATTTATTATATATACACCCATATTTTTCATGGAAGAGGAAGATAGTTCTTTTGGATGAGAAAGTGGTTTCTCTAATGCTCCTCTACTGGGGCTAGTTGTGTTCACTATTTTTATGTATGTTGGAACTTTTCCTTAATTCAAAATCTTGTTGAGCCAACACACTTTCATGTGTAGGTTGTAAATATTGTAAGAATATTCTTTGAATGTTTGTGATGTATGTTGTTTTCATGTGTACTAAGGAAATTGAACTATTTCTTTAGATTTTGTACTTATCTTGTTGAAGGTGTGTTGTATGTGTTTTAACAATTGTTGATTCTAAGTGAGCTATTTCACTAGCTGCCCAATGGTTCATTTATATGTTATGCCCATGTGTATTTTCTAGATTAGTAATACTACTTGTCTTTTAAAGGCCCACTTTTCTCTCCCCCTCCAGTAGAAGAAACCTGATACATTTCGTAGCTGAACAACCATAAGGCATATCACATGCTAATCTGAAATTACCCATGCACTACTCTCCCATGTTGAACATTGGAGCTAAAGAATATCTTTAAGAATATGGTAGATGAGCCTTTATTCTAGAAGGGCTCCCACACCAAACATTGAAAATTCTAATTTGGAATTTTCAATAGGGAAACCCCCTTGCATGTTGGCGGTATCCATCACTATTAACATAACCCTACCATAGAGGAATTTAACCAGGAGGCTCATGACTTAAATGAAAGGTTGCAGAGACAACAACAATTGTTCTATGAGAAATTGAATTTGATCCAGGAACAATGTAGGTTGGGGAGTAATTTGACCGATGAGTTAGTGGATATGATGGTGCACTTTCATGAATCTAAGAAGGACCTAAATGAAATGATGGAGTGGTAGGAAAGTGTTGAGGGAAGGAAATCCAACTTTCCTAAAATTTATGTAATGCATAAATTAGTTATACTTGAAGGGTGGAAAGAATAGATACAGTCAATTAAAAACATTATCGGTGATGTGTGAAAGATGTCTAATGCCCTAGTGGAATAACTAAATGATTCCTTACTTGAGTTAAATCTCATTTCTAGTAGTCCTAAAGATTCCCTTCCTAACATGGAGGGCTTGTGTGGAAATTGGCTTCAATAGGGGGTTGTGTTCGAGAAAAGGGTTAATGAACTAAGAAATATTGATCTCGAAGCTAATTGGCGTTTGCACCAAACTTATTTCTTTATTTCTTCACTCATCTATACAACGGAAATTAAGAAAGCTCCACTACCTGTGTGTAGGCCACCATGACTGAACGTTACTACTTTGGAATAGTATATTGTAAATGTAGGTAACATGATTGGTTTCTAAGTGTGAATATTGGACTAATTTCTTCTTTTATATTTCAAGGATTATTGAATTACAAAGATTTATCTATTAGAGACTCTAATATGTTGTAGGCACTGGCCCTTAATCTCAACCCAAGGGTTCTTTCTAATAACCAAAACAATCCCTACCATCATCATTTTCATCAATATTTCCATCATCATTTCCATCATCATTTTCACCATTTCCACTTTCATCACTATCACTTAATTATTCTTAGTTTCATCACCTTTAGCATCATATTTGTTATCTTTATCATTATCAATAACATCATCAATATTATTATCAGCTTCAACATTGGTATTACCAGTGTTGGTGCCCTTGGCATCAACAAGGAATTCATGTCAACAAGAAGAAATATTTTTACATATGAAGGGAAAATTTCTCGTCTCTTAGTATTTTTATTCTATCTTCATTATTTGGCATGTATATCTTTAATGAACCATTGTGACGTTATCTAGCATGAATCTCTCATAATTGTTTAATAATAGAAGTGCAAGCCTCGGAAGTCTCTTTGATCTCTAGGTTTATATGCATTGGTTATAGGATATGTATGGAGGTTACAATATTGCTTCTAGGTGTTCAATTAATTAAAATTTGCAGATTTGGAACGAACAAACATCATGAAACAATATTAGCTCCTTATTTTCTTGAAGATATTTCTTGATGAAATCAACCTGTGTATCCCTTATTAAATTAATTTTTATAATGATCAAAGTAAAATGTGCTCCTCTTGTTTTAGCTTACAATTTTTCTTCATTTTCACATGGCACCTATATTATGATGGACAATGGTTGGTACAAATTATTATAAATACTCTCAAGTGTAAGGTAACTGAGGTAACATTTATTGTTTTACAAGCTTTACAGTGCATTTCAAACTTATAAAATTTTCGGTAATATTAAACCTTAACCCTAATATATCTAGATATGTCTATATGCATGGTATTTTCCTTTTCTTTGTTCTAATTATTGGAGTGAGTGCCCAATTCTCATGAAGATGACATTTCCTTGCCCTTATTTTTAAATTATAGCATGATGCTTCCTATGATGTTATTATTAGCCAATATATGCCTATAATCTATCATCATACTAGCACTAAGTTATCATATTTTTGTTATTCGAGGACTTTCTCGAATGTTACCCTGATCTCAGTCTTATTTTACTATGTTTCCTATTGCATATTTTTGATCTTCACATTATATTTTTCCCATAGCCACCTTATATTCCTCATCTCAAATCCTACATTCCTTACCCTAATTGGCAGCAAAAGTTCTAAGAAATCGAGTCCTTGACATCATCTCAATGGGAAAATTGGGTCCTGTAAGACAAGAGTCCTAGTCCTTGGCAGAATTAGAGAAATCCCTTGATTATGATGCTAGTAAGGTGATTTTAGAAGAAGTGGGATGCATTCCATTCCTCATATGATTTAGAGGCCATGGAAACAAAATCACTAAGGCCTATTCTAAGGGATTTTATAGGAGGATGGATAGGATTGGCAACCTAGTAATGGTGGGGATAGAGGAATCTATGGTTTAGGCCACATCCCTTCCACAACAAGGGTAAAAGTGGTTCAAGAATAAGAAATTTGAGTAGGGGACATGGAGTAGATTTACAACACATTTGAGCTCAAACCTAATTGGAAGAGGGGAGTATCATGACATTGTATTATAGAGAAATGGTGTAACTTGCTTTGCGTTCTGCAGAAGTTTGTCACATGTGAGGGACAATGTGTGATTAATTTTATTTACCATATTAGGTTATTGATACATTTTGATTTGAATGAGTTTATCAAGTTTCCCTATTTTCTATGTAAAATTCTAGGACATATGGCCTAGTGGTCCAATGGAGCTCCATGAGTGCCAAACACAAGATGTATCATTACAACCTCATAAACCTATTAAATAATGAATAGTCGAAGAAAAGGGAAATTAAATGGGATACATTTATGTTAGTAAATAAATTTAGCAATGATCTAGTAATGCTTGAGACAGTGTCAAAGGAGAAGGGGATTAAAGAAACCCCTGTGGAAAACCAAAAAGTTCTTGTGCATTCTGATGGTCATAGATAATAAAATGTTCTAGTAGATGATGACTGAGAATTGGGTGCTACAAGACCAAAGAAAGGAAAAGTATCAAAACTAAACCTTTCATTCCAATAAGGAGGTTGATGAGGAGCATAAATAAAAGTAGGATTGTCCCCCCATATTCTCCTGAATCCCACGCCACCATCCCTAAATCCCTTTAAAAAAATTTCCCTATGACTAACCCACCAGTGGTGTCTCCTCCCCATTCCATGAATGAATCATCCCATAGAAATGAACCTTATGTATTAGACATGCACAAATTATTTACTGAAAATAAAACCCTTGTTTGTGATTCTACTCCCCTGGAGAAATCCAAAAACTTTAACAAAGTTTCCCTAAACTCTACAATTATTGGTCGATACTCTATAAAGAAGAATAATCTTGTATCTAAGAGGGCCAAGGTGAATTCATCGATATATGAAGCTAATTCCTCTATGGATCCACATTTTTAGGATTTTGAGTGTGCAATTGATTTCCATGAACCTTTACTACTGTGAATCTCAAGCCAAAAAGTTAAAGGAGAAAATTAAGAAGATTAAGAAGTTAATGAAAAAGGAGAGGGAATATAAAATTCTTGATAAGCATGTCAGGAATGAAGAACCTAGGGGAGAAATTAAAAATATTTCTAAGGAGAATAGGAAGCACTCTAAAATGGCTAGGGAGTAGCACATGTAGACTTTCTATTTGCAAGTTCATAACAAAAATTTGAAGAGGAAATTGAAATATATGCAAAATATAAATAGGGAAGGTGTGAATATCAACATTGGGAGTTGATGAATACAAAGCTCCAATTTTGGTCAACTTTTGTGAAACCTTCTACATAAGCATCCAAGGAGATTCAATATTATAGTGCAAAATTTTTGTTATTTTGTGTGAGGACACACAAAGTCTTAGAGTTGGGGGAGATGTTGGGGTTAGAAATTGAGGAATTTTTTGTTCCAAAATATGTTTTTTGGCTCCACACAAACCCTAATTTTGCATTCCTATAGCCCACTTTTGTACACAACAAGGGATTATCGTGCTAGAACAAGAAAACCATAGGGTTATGAACTTAATTTCTAATTTATGCCAAAAATATACATATTGGATGCATTGTTAAGGATTAATTATTATTCTAGGGTTTATTGATGAAGGTTTTGTAGGTCTTGCAACCCTTGAAGGGCCTTGCATCCAAAGCCTAAGTGGGCTCATGTATACAACCTCCAATGGAAAAGCGACATGTAGGTCCCTTATAATGTAGAATCAATACACTATGTCACTAATAAAAGTCGATCATTGGTCAAACATCATGCACCTAATTGGTTACCCCATTTGGAAATTTGTTCAGTATCAAAGCCTTAATTTATGGATCTCTTGCTTGAGTTTTCAATCAAATCAAACTAGTTCCTATTTTAAATGGCCTTGTGATTTATCTGATCCGAGATTTGGAGACCATTTATATCTCTCATGCTTCTATATAGAATAGGATTTGACTATGGCTCACTTTAGCATTGTTATGAACTGTATCTTTTATAAAAGCCTAATGTTGGTCTGAGCCAAGTTAACGATGGGATATTTAGACTTCATTTTTCTTCCAATTTTTTATTACTACTCACCAGTGTGACCACTGATTCATAGCTCTATTTACTTATTCTATGTAAAAGTGTCGAGTTTCTAATATTAGTTGTTAATGATCAAGTTTTCTCATTTGTTGTGTTAAATTTCATTATGATTTATTTTTATCCGAGAGGCAAAGTTGCTAGTTGTCCTGGCCCCACCAACCCAACTCATTTCCCCCTTGCATTTCTTGTGATTTAATGCTTATTTTATGTGTGTGGTTTATATCTAAATAGGTAGTACTCTCTCTCAAGTAGATTTGTTATATAAAAGAAAAATCACTAGTTTTATTAGGTTATGTATGTGTTACATGTACATGGAATGCTTTATGCCAATTTAAATCATATAATAATCTGGTTGTTTGTTTGCAGATTGGAATCAAAACACGTTTAACCTTTGTCTCAGATATAACCTCAAGGATTTATATGCCAAAACTATCTTTCGACCAACAAATATTTGATGTATGATCTCATGGTTTGAGAGTGTATATTCTTTGTGAATGGTCATAGATCGTGGTTTGTGGTCCTTTATTACAATGTATTTTTATTAATGTGTAATTGGTTTGCCTGATATAGGCAAGAACAACGTTGATATCCTTGTAACATTTCATTATGTTTGCCTTTTTTTCTTTTCAAAAGAGGTTAATGTTGAGGATTCATTGTTGATGGAGGATCTTTCCTAGTGGTGCGCCTTAATCATTCTATATTTGTTGTAAATCATAGTCCAAGATCCTATGATACAAAGTATATTGGTTAATACATGGTTTTTCTATTTTTTCATGCAAGGACAACATATGCAACTCTGTAATGTTTACATTCATTTATGCCTTACATCTCTTAACACAAGGGATTTCTTCTGCACAGGTTGTGTAGATCAGATCATTATATATACATATATGTATATTTTCTATGGATTTACACTCGATCAATAAGGATTGTATAATACTTATAGGTGCTAATTTTTGTTAAGTTTTAGATCTTACTTTGAAACAATATTAATTCTTTATCCCTTCCTTGTAAACAAAGAAATCGATGTATGTTGTTTCATGATTTATAACTTATGGATCTGATCAATGTTTTATTGGTGTGAAATAGGGTTTATTGCAAACAACATGCTTGAATTTTTCTATCTTGTATCTATATCATTAAATGAGTACATAGTAGTTGTCTATCCCCAGGGGAAATTTAGGTATATTTTTCCTTTCCTTTCAATTATGTGACAACAACACTACCTAGCTAATAGGGGTTGCTTGTTATATCTACTTTCCTTTCCTAGAATAAGATTTTAGAACCCATACTAAGTTCTTGAGCCCTCTTTCCACCTGAAGACGTGAGGGAGTGTGAGGTTAATTAGTCCAACATGGTTTAGCACTAAGAAATCAATGGTCCCTTAGATAGGGTTTATTTATTAATTTGTGTGAACCTATCACTAAGGGTATTCAAATTGCTGAAGTCTATGAGTCGACTCTCCAATGGAAACCCAGGGTAATGCAAATTTTTTATACTTTTCCTGTGTGAGACTTTCCTTAGATAGTGAGTGTAATGACCCTCCTCCCACCTCTACCCAAGTAACCATCCAACTAGGGTAAACATGTGACAAGAAGTTACTATGATATGGTTTGACTCCCTATGTGTTATTTAAGGAAGTGGAATCAATGGAAACACATCATACCAGACCTTCTGCACCTGTTATAGGACTCCTAGAATGCATCTTAGTCATTTCGCTGACTAGTCCCTAGATCCCGCTGAGTTTTAGACCATTAAACCCTCGAACGTTCCCTTGATATGGACAAGGGTGCATCTGGGAGGCTCCAAACACTCCCACAACAAGGCATGCGTGTGTCTGGGGACTTTTCTCCTCAAACCTATGCCCGTGGCTTCGGGATTTGTGCCACTTTTCAAGCCCAAAATCTAAGTCACTTCTCAGAAACCCATGTAGCTTTTAGAATCCATAATTTACATAATGAAAAGACTTATGAGTCAAAAACTGACTCCAGGACTATGCCTGACCACCCCCAAATGGCATTGAAATTCTGTCAAACACTTTGCACAAATGTAATCTACATGATATGAATACAATACAAAGCATAAATGACTGATAACTCATATGAGACTTGACAAGAAGATCACCACCCTATTCCCTTGGTTTTTTTGACATTAATTAGGTATTGCATCCATTATCCTTTTAGTTGCAATTAAAGACATGAAATAAACATGACTATAACCAACATTAAACCATGTAAATAAAAATGAGATAAAAACCATTAAGGCCACATAATAAAAAGTACAAAAGAAAGATAAATTAGCTTTTATTAAACATAGAAAAGAGCCAGCCAAGTTTAGATTTCCACATACTACCTGACCATAGACATGGTTGAACCAAATCTTTCTTTCAGCTAGTCACCCCTGTGCCATATTCCAATCATGAATGTGGGATCCCATGGATAAATCAATCCATAAACAACTAAGGGAATCTAGAGGTTAAACCAACTCCACCCTCACCAAATCGTGATCTCACCAAAACTGACATCGAGATCACAAAACCAAACTGAGCTTGGAATGCCTACAGACTCCATCACTATCCTTGAGGAATTTTTCATTTGCTTCTCTCTCGGGCTTTACCGTAATCCACATTGGATCACTAGGCCTTAAATCAAGACACCGGTCTTCAGGCTTTACCGAAATCCACACCAAATCACTAGGCCCTAACCGAGACTCCACCCTCAAGCTTTACCATGTATCCCACCAAAACTAGTCAAGGGATTCCTAGGCCTTTAGGAATTTTCCTGAGACCACCTCTGCCACAGATTTCGAAGCCATCTAATAATTCCTAAGCTCAAAAACTGAGAAAACAATACCATCACACCATTACTATCCAAAAAAAGGCAAGGCGAGGCTGAAAAATCATTGTCATAACTTGGGTGATAATTTATTTTCCTTCCTAGCTTGCTTGAGGGACATTTGTTTGTATGGTTGTAGCCATAAAAATATCTAGTCAGCTACATCAAAACAAATTTCACTCTGATCTTGATATTCTTGTTGTTTCATTCGATTTTGTGCCAGAGTGAGGTTATCCTTTAAGAGTTGTAGAACTTGTTTTTTATGCTCGATGTGATCTTCCGTTGCTTGAAACTTATAATTTTCTCTTAAAGATGATGTGATGGATGGTGGATGATATCCACAAAGTGAAATAAATGGGCTCATTTTTGTTGTAGTATGGAAGGAAGTGTTATAACACCATTCAACTAGAGGTAACCACTTGACTCATTGTGTTTGTTCATCAGATACAAAGCAACGAAGATATCCTTCCAAACATTTGTTCACTATCTCAGTTTTCCTGTAAAATTGAGGATGATAAGATGAGCTATGAGATAATTGAGTACTAAGACAAGAAAATAATTCCGTCCAAAAAATTCCAATGAAAATGGGATCTCTGTCACTTACAATAATCTTTGGGTCCCCATGTATCTTTTGAATTGTTTCCATAAATGCAGTATCAACTTTACTAGCTTTAAAAGGATGAGATAATGAAAAAAAGTGTGCATACTTGGTAAGTATATAAACTACAACCATGATGACACTTTTTCCTTGATACTTGGGTAAAACTGTGATAAAATCCATTGATACCTCCTCCAAATGCTAACTAGGAATGGCTAAAGGTTGTAATAGGCTCGGAGTCTTAATTGTTTCAACTTTGTTCTTTTGTAAAACCAAACATTCTACCACAAACTTATGAATATCAGATTTAAGGCCATCCCAAAAAAAATTCTTCTTGACCCTGCAAAATTTTTTTAAACATCCTAATTTCCCTCCTAAGGGGGAGGTGTGCAATTCCAAAATAATCTTTTTCTTGAGTTGGGAGTTCTTACTAATATATAAGCGATCTTTGTACCATAGCGAATTATTTTCCACCTAACTGTATCAGATGTACTAGGATATTGTTACAACTTTTGAATGTGTGTCCACACATTTTTCATCATTCTTCCATTCATCCCTTGCTTCGATTATCCAATCAGGTTAGATAATAGAAATGGAACAAAGAAATGCTTCCACATCCTCATCCTTTCTTGAGAGTGCATCTATAGTAACATTTTTCTTCCCTTTTTTGTAGATTATTTCAAAGTCATAACCCAACATCTTTGTGAACCATTTTTTCTTCTATTTTGAATATAAGCATTGTTCCAAAATAAAATTAAGGATATCATGGTCTGTTTTTACCTTGAAGTGTTTTTCCATTAGGTAAGGTCTCCATTTCTTTAGTGCATGTAGTATTTCCAACATTTCCTTCTCATAATTAGGTTTGCGTAAATACTTTCCTTTGATTGGACGACTTTCAAAAGCAATGGATCTTCCTTCTTGCATTAAAACAACACGAATTCCATTTCCCGAGGAATCACATTTCACAATAAAGGTTTTTGTGAAGTCTAGAGTAGCTAAGGCTGATGCTTGGAACATTACCACTTTAAGATGTTCAAAGACCTTAGGTTCTCTGTTGGGAACGGGTTCCCCCAAGAGCAGTTTTGGGGCTAAAAGCCCATGTTTTTGGGACAATTTTGTAATAAAGTTGTAAAGTCTCCTCATTTTGTGGTTGCGGAGCGTGAAGTTGTCTAGAGTCATAAAGGGTTGTCCACCCTTATTTTGTAAAATGTCAAGCCAGCTGTAAATATCTACCCATGGTCCGCGGACCATGGGATCGTATAAAAAGGAGCTAAGTAAGTAAGCTCTAAGTAGTTAGTAGCGAAGTAGAGTTGAGAGTGATCTAGCTTGGAGAAGTCTAAGTTTTTTCAGGTCTTAACATAGGTAGAGGCTCTGTAGATGATTGCACAAAGGCCTAGGGTAAAGGTCCGGAACTGAGTGCATGGACCCCTATAACTGTGTGCGTAGGGTGGATGGAGTCTGTATTAAACTAGAGATATCAATAAAGAGAATTATGATGCAATTACTGTGTATTTAGTCTCTGTTAATGGATATGATTATATTGCATTACGATCTGGGTTTATATTAAAATGTTTATTTGATGCACGAATGTATGTGATTATATCTGTTAATTGAACACAAGTAAGAATATAAATTTACGCGACGATAACTGTAATTGTTTAGAGATTTTTCGGCGAAATCACATAATTAACCATTTGTTGACGCGTTTCGAACCAACTAGTGTGGTTCATCATCAAGACAAGTTGAAGACACAGATCCAGTTTAGCATGTTAAATAGTCTAAGCAGAGACTCCAATGGCTAGAAAGACTAACGGCTACTTTTTGACTCCATGACCCCAGTCAAATTCCAATAATTAATTTAATATTAATATTCTACTTACTATTACCATTATTCTTCATATTTACTATTATATTTCTGGATCTACGTTAAACTAGGTAAAAAATATAAAATAAATCAACGGTTAGTTATTAATAATCCATTAATTTTCAATTAAATATAATTAATATTATATATATATATATATATATATAATATATATATATTATATTAATACCTAATATTCTAATATTATTCTATTTAATGTTTAGTTAATAAAAATAATTTAATTATTTATATATTTAGATAAATTATATAATTAATTTAATATAAAAACTATATAAAAATTATTTCTTTTATTATAAAAATCCAACCATATATGAATATATTCCAAAATAAAATATATTCTAATAAATATAAAATAATAAAAACAAGTTAAATAAAAATTATTAAATAAATAAATAGATAAAAATGAATAGAAGAATAAATCAAATTGCTTAGCTATTTTATTTATTAATTAATTATAAATAGAAAATCTATATATTTTTATAAATATGTTAAAATATCAATAGGTTGTTAAAAACCTAGGCTAATACAAATAAATACCTTACTTTTTAAGGATAGTATAAAATCTTTTAATTATTCGCTTACCAAATAAATCAATCCATAAACAACTAAGGGAATCTAGAGGTTAAACCAACTCCACCCTCACCAAATCGTGATCTCACCAAAACTGACATCGAGATCACAAAACCAAACTGAGCTTGGAATGCCTACAGACTCCATCACTATCCTTGAGGAATTTTTCGTTTGCTTGTCTCTCGGGCTTTACCGTAATCCACATTGGATCACTAGGCCTTAAATCAAGACACCGGTCTTCAGGCTTTACCGAAATCCACACCAAATCACTAGGCCCTAACCGAGACTCCACCCTCAAGCTTTACCATGTATCCCACCAAAACTAGTCAAGGGATTCCTAGGCCTTTAGGAATTTTCCTGAGACCACCTCTGCCACAGATTTCGAAGCCATCTAATAATTCCTAAGCTCAAAAACTGAGAAAACAATACCATCACACCATTACTATCCAGAAAAAGGCAAGGCGAGGCTGAAAAACCATTGTCATAACTTGGGTGATAATTTATTTTCCTTCCTAGCTTGCTTGAGGGACATTTGTTTGTATGGTTGTAGCCATAAAAATATCTAGTCAGCTACATCAAAACAAATTTCACTCTGATCTTGATATTCTTGTTGTTTCATTCGATTTTGTGCCAGAGTGAGGTTATCCTTTAAGAATTGTAGAACTTGTTTTTTATGCTCGATGTGATCTTCCGTTGCTTGAAACTTATAATTTTCTCTTAAAGATGATGTGATGGATGGTGGATGATATCCACAAAGTGCAATAAATGGGCTCATTTTTGTTGTAGTATGGAAGGAAGTGTTATAACACCATTCAACTAGAGGTAACCACTTGACTCATTGTGTTTGTTCATAAGATACAAAGCAACAAAGATATCCTTCCAAACATTTGTTCACTATCTCAGTTTTCCTGTAAAATTGAGGATGATAAGATGAGCTATGAGATAATTGAGTACTAAGACAAGAAAATAATTCCGTCCAAAAAATTCCAATGAAAATGGGATCTCTGTCACCTACAATAATCTTTGGGTCCCCATGTATCTTTTGAATTGTTTCCATAAATGCAGTATCAACTTTACTAGCTTTAAAAGGATGAGATAATGAAAAAAAGTGTGCATACTTGGTAAGTATATAAACTACAACCATGATGACATTTTTTCCTTGATACTTGGGTAAAACTGTGATAAAATCCATTGATACCTCCTCCAAATGCTAACTAGGAATGGCTAAAGGTTGTAATAGGCTCAGGGTCTTAATTGTCTCAACTTTGTTCTTTTTTCAAACCAAACATTCTACCACAAACTTATGAATATCAGATTTAAGGCCATCCCAAAAAAAATTCTTCTTGACCCTGCAGAAAATTTTTAAACATCCTAATTTCCCTCCTAAGGGGGAGGTGTGCAATTCCAAAATAATCTTTTTCTTGAGTTGGGAGTTCTTACTAATATATAAGCGATCTTTGTACCATAACGAATTATTTTCCACCTAACTGTATCAGATGTACTAGGATATTGTTACAACTTTTGAATGTGTGTCCACACATTTTTCATCATTCTTTCATTCATCCCTTGCTTCGATTATCTAATCAGGTTAGATAATAGAAATGGAACAAAGAAATGCTTCCACATCCTCATCCTTTCTTGAGAGTGCATCTATAGTAACATTTTTCTTCCCTTTTTTGTAGATTATTTCAAAGTCATAACCCAACATCTTTGTGAACCATCTTTTCTTCTATTTTGAATATAAGCATTGTTCCAAAAAAAAATTAAGGATATCATGGTCTGTTTTTACCTTGAAGTGTTTTTCCATTAGGTAAGGTCTCCATTTCTTTAGTGCATGTAGTATTTCCAACATTTCCTTCTCATAATTAGGTTTGCGTAAATACTTTCCTTTGATTGGACGACTTTCAAAAGCAATGGATCTTCCTTCTTGCATTAAAACAACACGAATTCCATTTCCCGAGGAATCACATTTCACAATAAAGGTTTTTGTGAAGTCTAGAGTAGCTAAGGCTGATGCTTGGAACATTACCACTTTAAGATGTTCAAAGACCTTAGGTTCTCTGTTGGGAACGGGTTCCCCCAAGAGCAGTTTTGGGGCTAAAAGCCCATGTTTTTGGGACAATTTTGTAATAAAGTTGTAAAGTCTCCTCATTTTGTGGTTGCGGAGCGTGAAGTTGTCTAGAGTCATAAAGGGTTGTCCACCCTTATTTTGTAAAATGTCAAGCCAGCTGTAAATATCTACCCATGGTCCGCGGACCATGGGATCGTATAAAAAGGAGCTAAGTAAGTAAGCTCTAAGTAGTTAGTAGCGAAGTAGAGTTGAGAGTGATCTAGCTTGGAGAAGTCTAAGTTTTTTCAGGTCTTAACATAGGTAGAGGCTCTGTAGATGATTGCACAAAGGCCTAGGGTAAAAGTCCGGAACTGAGTGCATGGACCCCTATAACTGTGCATGTAGGGTGGATGGAGTCTGTATTAAACTAGAGATATCAATAAAGAGAATTATGATGCAATTACTGTGTATTTAGTCTCTGTTAATGGATCTAATTATATTGCATTACGATCTGGGTTTATATTAAAATGTTTATTTGATGCACGAATGTATGTGATTATATCTGTTAATTGAACACAAGTAAGAATATAAATTTACGCGACGATAACTGTAATTGTTTAGAGATTTTTCGGCGAAATCACATAATTAACCATTTATCGACGCGTTTCGAACCAACTAGTGTGGTTCATCGTCAGGACAAGTTGAAGACACAGATCCAGTTTAGCATGTTAAATAGTCTAAGCAGAGACTCCAACGGCTAGAAAGACTAACGGCTACTTTTTGACTCCATGACCCCAGTCAAATTCCAATAATTAATTTAATATTAATATTCTACTTACTATTACCATTATTCTTCATATTTACTATTATATTTCTGGATCTATGTTAAACTAGGTAAAAAAATAAAATAAATCAACGGTTAGTTATTAATAATCCATTAATTTTCAATTAAATTATTAATTCTTATATATA